>JANHFN010007206.1:43891-54921 GCA_032468175.1 Toxicocalamus goodenoughensis
CAACCGCACCCAAATTACATGTTATTTTACAGTTCTTAAAGTGATAGCACTAAACTGTCTATCTTGGCTTATATATTATTTACCCAAATATTCATTAGGTAACCTTATTTTCCTAACAGAGAACCCCTAAATCCCACTCCTGGCTGGCCCTGCCCAGCCCTTCCTTCCCAGGAATCCCCAAACAACCCATTTTGGATTCAGGTAAGTGCAGGGCAGGCATGGAGGCTCAGGGAGAATGAAAAACAGGGCCTCTGGAAGTTCGGGAAGGCCAGAAATGGGCTCGTTTCCAGACTCCAGAGAACCTCTGGACCTTGGGGAGGGCATTTTCTCCCTCCCAGAGGCTTGAGAAAAAGCCTGGGGAGGGCAAAAATGCCTCCCCCACCATGGTGCAGAAGGCTGACTAGGCCAGGTCCACCATGGCCACACTCACCCAACAACCAGGCAGAGAACCTGTTGCTAAAATTTTTGAAGCCCACCCCTGTGAAGTGCATGTCTTTTTCGAACATGAAACTTTCTATAGGTGCTAAGGATGATGTGGAAGAATGTTAGAGAGCATAGTTCAGAGAACACACAGTAGTGTATTTATTTCTAGAAGAAGTTAGGAGGGAGACAGTAGACAAATGCATTACTGTTGCTAATTCTCTGTCCCGGGGATGCTGTATATCACTAATTTCAGGGGTTGTATCAAAAGGATGTCACTGCCGAGTGTTTGATGTCAATTGGCCCAAATCAAGAAATCTATAGGTTTCCAGGAAGGTAAGTGCTCAGGTCTTTTTTTTTTTTACTCTTCTTTGGCAGAACTAAAGAGAATTTCAGGGATGGTTTCTCCTTCATGTTCTACATGAAAAGGTATAGATTTTTGAATGAGCCTGTTTGGGGATAGAGGAAAATCATTATGATGAATATGTTATATATCACAGTAAATCCCAGCTGAAAGATAAGCATGCAAACCAGAGAATTATTATGAACAAAAATTGTTTTAAATGCCTGCTTTCTGTACTGTTGTTGCTATCGTCTGTAATGTGACAAGGAGTGGATGACAATAGTAGATGAGCATAAGGTAGCAATGGCAAAGGCCTTGAATCAAACATTTTTCAAGCAAATATGCAATACTGTACTCTTTCAGATTTCACCAAAATACATACAATTTCTGTTTTAAGGAGACGTTCTTTGTTCTGTCCTTTATGTCACTGACTGAATGTATAAAGGCAGATAGATAACTCTACAAAGCATCCATACAAAGTTTCTTTATTGGTTCATCAGGTATGCTCATATGTAATTCACGGTTACGTCAAGATTCATCTCAATGTCCAAATCTTTGCATAGCTGGACTCATAGAATAAAAGGATAGTGCTCTTTTTATCCCCATAATGAAGGATCAAGGAGGTGAGGCACCAGCATGCCGCTGGTGTTCAGGCAAGAGTGAAGAAATCTCCCCCAACCCACCAAGGGTCAATTCAATGACCAATCAGGATTATAGATGTGTTCACATGACATGGACCACATTTCCCAGGATACCTTAACTACATTTACCATGATGCATTCCCCTAAGGGGACAGCTCCCAATTCCTAACTAACTATAAACTGTTTGGAAGCACATTCTTAATGGCAAAGAACTTAAATACTAGTGCTATGTAGAAAAAAAATCTCTGGCACTTTTTCAGCTGGTCCACATCCCACACATCAATTAATTTCCCAGTGGAAGATATGACAAGGGAAATTTCCCCCCTTGGGCTTTTCCCCCCCTTGGGCAGCCAGAGAAGGTTCAGTGTTAGCACAAGCACCCTCCAGCAATAAATTAAACTTGAAAATCCAGTCAAAATATATTTGAAAGACATTCTTAAGCTTTCCAAAAGCACAAAAAAATGAAGCCTCTTTTATAGGAGAAAAACACTTCTGAGAAATAGCAAGACAGATGTTGCCACTGCTTGGCAACAATCTTCTAACACATTGCTTAAACTGTCCTCCCTGAAATAGTGTGAATGAAAACCCTGATAAATTATTTCTTGTGAGGAGAATTCAGAACCTTCCCCTCTTCTTCCTCCCCTCCCACAACAGTTTAACATCAAGACTTTATCTACAAATGCCTCAATTTCAGCAGACACATTTCTCACGTCTCTGTTCCTACAAACCTTCAAACCTTTTATGAAAGCTTTTAGGATGGTTCACATTTTGATCTAATCTGTTTTGGTTCAGACATCCTGATTGTGGACATGTTGCTGGGATAATAGGTCTTCCTCCCACAGTCATGTTCTTCCTAAAATTTGGCTTTGCCAGATTACCAAGAGAAATGACATCTGGCCATAAGTGATATCTCCATCAGCAAAATAATCATTCTTCCACTTCCATTGACTAGCAACATGGGTCAATATGTCCATGACATATCAACCTTTAGATTGTTTGAGATCTTGGAATTCAAGGAATGACTCCTTGTATAGGGCTTCCTCAGGGATGGGCTTCAAACATTTTAGCAAAGGGTCCCTTGGTTGGCATGGCCATGATGGGCATGGCCTAGTCGGCTTCCTGCATCACAGTGGGGGGCATCTCCCTGGGCTCTGGAGGCTTTCTACAAGCCTCCAGGAGGGCAAAAATGGCCTCCATGGGCTTCGGAGGCTCTCTGGAAGCTGGAAACAGGTCAATTTCCAGCCTTCCCAAACTTCCAAGAGGCCCATCTTTTGCCCTCCCTGAGCCTCCATGTGCCCTCTGTACTTACCTGCATCCAAAACAGGTTGTGTGGGGACTCCTAGGAAGGGAGGGGCAAGGTGGTCAGAGCCAGCCAGGAGTGGGATTTGGGGGTTCTATGAACTGCACAGAATCTTAGCCAGGGGCTCTCCTGAACCCCTGCGAACCCCCAGCAGTCCATCCTTGGGCTTCCTGAGTATCAAGATCTGACAAGTGATTCAACCTTGTGAAGAATACATTGAGCAGACAAGTGAAAAAGGCCTTCTTCTCTTATTATGGAAAGTCATTGTCCTGCCAGAGGCTTAGCTGATCCCCAACTTTATTACATTTAGCCCAGAGAGAGAATGTGATTCTGTCTGCAAATTTTGGGGGTCTCTGTGAATTTAAATAAATAACTTTATTATACTTTATTGTTTGTTGTCCTATTTTATTGGTCATATTTTCGATCAAAATTTGGATATTTTTAGTTAGATAAATAAATAACATTTACAATAGTATTACAAAGGAAAGCTGCAGAAAGAGCACCAATAAAAGCAGGCATCAGAAGAAGGGGAATCTGACTGCCACAAGAACAGAGAGCTGCTCTTATTGGTCCCCCCAATCTCTCAGACTAAAGATATAAATATAAGGGCAATTATGCAGCTCGCAAGAAATAGAAATTCCTTATATTGACATGCTTTCTCCAAAATCTTTACTTCTCCCTCTGTGGACTAGAAAAGGAGCATCGTAGAAAGAGATGCATGTGGCTCCTTGCTGAGATCCTCACAAGAGAGAAATCTGAGCTTCAGCAACATGCTGGTCTATTTAAGAATGAAGATATCCATTTCCAGTGATTTTTGTAGAAAAGCATGGCAAGAAGAGAGACAGCAGGAATCCAGATAATTGAATTTTCAAACTGCTGTTGTTACTCCATAGCCACATCACTCAGCAGCTGGATATCAACACTAATAATCCAATATCTCTTTTGTGATACTCAAATGACATCTTAGTTTTTCTGAGGCATTTTGGGAAAGCCAGATTAAAATTTCAGATGATTCAGTGGGAACTTGATTGGTATTCTTATGGCCTCCTAGGAGGGTCTCATGGATACTCAGTAAAGACTTTAAAAGAGAAAAATGCTACTACATTCATGTCATCGTGCTGGTGATACCTTTGAAATTTCTATCTATACTTCTTTCTCAGAGTGTTTGTTAGCCCTCTTTTATCCAAGAATTTGTCCATATTCTTGCTCAGTTCACCTTGTATTAGCATTTCACAGTCTGAAGGAATTTCTCCCTCAAATCCATTCAGTTTATCATTCACAAGTGTTGATTATTTGTGTACAAAGCCTGTCATACTGTAAATTTGATATATATAACATGGGCATACAACCAAGCTAATGTTGGCAGATGATTTTCCAAAGGTTGGGTACCATGACATAAAACTTTCTCTTTCTAGGTCCTGCCAGGTGTCATTTCTTAATAGATAGAATAACAAAATAACAGAGTTAGTAGGGATCTTAGAGTTCTTCTAATGTAACCCTCTGCTCAAGCAGGAAACCTATACCATTTCAGATAAATGTTGTGCAATCTCTTCTTAAAAACTTTCAGTGTTGGAGCATTCATAACTTCTGGAGGCAAGTCATTCCAATAATTGTTCTGTCAGGAAATTTCTCCTTCATTCAAGACTGATTCTCTCTTTGGTTAGTTTCTATCCATTGCTTCTCCTGCTTTCTGGTGCTTTGGAGAATATTTTAGTTTCCAGTCCCCTAATTATCTTTGTTCCTCTTTTCTGCACTCTTTTTAGAGTCTCCACTTCTTTTTTATATTGTGTGACCAAAACTGGATGCAATATTCCAAGTGTGGTCTTACTGAGTCATCATAAAGAGGTATTAATACTTTGTATTATCTTGATTCTATTCCTTTGTTAATGCAGTCTAGAACTGCATTGGCTAGTCTAGGACTGCATTGGCTTTTTTTTGACAGCTGCAAAACACTCCTGGATCATATTTAAGTGATTGTTCATTAGGATTCCATGCTCCTTCTCACAGTTACTACTATTGAACTGGATATCACATATTCTATACCTCTGTATTTGGTTTTTCTTGTCTAAATGTAGAATGTTAATTTTCTCACTATTGCATTTCATTTTCTTATATAGGATCAAGTGCTGAAGTCTGTCAAGATCCTTCTTCTTGAACCTGCCTTCTGGAGTGTTGGCTATTCTTGCCAGCTTGGTTTCATGTGCAAATTTAATGAGTTCCCCTTCTATCCCCTCCTCTAAATCATTGATGAAGGTATTGATGAGTACTGGGCCTAAGACAGAGTCTTGGGATACCCTACTGCACACTATCCAAATAGATAGCACCCAGACCCTGCCTCTACTGCCATATCTATAATGAGATGTGTAGACATAACTAGGAAGAGAAAGTCCCTCAAATAAATTCAAAAAAAGCTCTTCTCTGAAACTCCAAGATATTCTATTTGCTACAATTAAACTAATAGGGATTGTTCTTCTGTAGATCTTGAAAATTAAATGCAGTTTCCTTTGTGTCCAAGGCTACCATCTCAGTCAAATCACTCCTCTGAGAAACATGAAGATGTCAATTTAGCACCTTGGTAGAAAATAGAGACCAATCCATGACACTAGAGTACCATAGAGCCTCTCTTGCTTTGAGAACCTCTGCTCACAACACGAAGGCTTTCTGATGCTGAATCAAATTATAATACCAAATCTATTCAAGAAGTTAGGAGTCTAAAGGACAATTGATATTCATTCTAGAACAGGGGTCTCCAAACTTGGCACCATTAAGACTTATGGATTTCATCTTCTAGAACTGCTCAGCCAGCCTGCTCCAGGTTTAGAGACCTCTGCTCTAGAGGATAATCAGAACTTTTGCTTAAGCATAGTTCAAATGATCTCAAAGTCATTGATTGCTTGATGCTCCTGTACTATACCCCATAACTACCCTTGCATTCATTCCCCCTTGGAAATGAATGTGATGGATTTTCTCAAAACAATTTGAAAAGAATGCTTTGGACTGCCTGCAATCAGGGGGCAAAAGACCTGCAATCAGGGGGCAAAAGACACACTTTTAATTTTTTTAGAGTTCCGTGTAAGCAAAGAAGGCACTTTAATTTTACTAAATTGATTCCTTAAAGCTATGGCATTTTCCCAAAACCGGAAGTGATGGCTTTTATCCAGCTGTGATTTTATTTATGCTGATATACATAATTTGTTTGTTACTGATGTTCCAGATTGGATCACTAAAAACTCCCCATTACACTAAGGCTGTTCTTCTTTTCTATTGTTGCTACAGGGATAATCAGCTACTTTTATGTTGGCACTTGGGGACAGGTGAATCAGCCTTTTCTTTCCAAAATTAACTGGGATAACCTCTGCAGAAAGCTAAAGCTTCATTAGCTTTTCCGAATTAAATTACCTACTATGGGAAAATTTCAATTCGTGTTATGAAGGGTCAGAAATCTTGTAATAAGTTGATAGTACTGTACAATATATGTCAAATATTGTCATGCTATGTTATGTTCAAAAATGAATATCACCATATTCCTCTTTTATGTATTCGGTTAAAATCACATAACTACCATCCTCTAATGACCTGTCAGATTATTTTAGGATTCAAATCTAGTGATCTCAGATTTTTACCCATCACTTGGCTCCACACCACCTAATTGGCAATGGATGAAACAGACAACAGTGCTCTCTACAAAAGATTGCTATATATTTATTTTCCAGAAATTAAGATTTTAATAAGCATACCCACACCACACATTAATTCCTTAACATTAAACCAGGGAAATTATTCTGATATTGCTTATTTTTAATGGGTATTCATTAACTTTACAACATTTCATAGCAAAACTTATAAAAAACCTAATCCTCCCCTTCAACTGATTTACAAATTTCTAATTTCAGTAGTTGAGAATGGAGCTAATATTTTATAACACTCACATATACAGAAGATATCCTCCCATGTACTTATTTATATGACCTCTTTGGCCTTCAATCATTAACAGAAGGTATTTGTCCATGGCCCCAGTTCAGGGCTGTCATTATGACAGTGGCTAGAAAAACCTTCTGATTCTAACAAGGAACTGGACTTTGAGATACTTAAAGTATTCTTCCATGCCATGTTTTTGTCTGTCTCTTCCCTTCTTGTGAAGAGTGAAATTGTATGAGGAAAAGATGTTTAAAATAGAGTAATTATAGGCCAAAGGCAATGTTCCCATTTGCTGCAGTGCTGTGAAAAGGGAAAGTTGACTGTTTCATAGGCATTCCTTTCAAGAGCAGCTTTGGAAACAGATGGAATCATTGTTCCAGAGCCCAGAACAGCAAGCTAACAAGAATTATCCCCTACAAACATAAGGTCTGTGACCTCAGACTTTCACTGAAAATTATCTCCATTCTTATGGAATAACAACACTGCAAAAGAGTATTAAAGGAAAATGCTCACTAGTCCAGAATTTTAGGTTAATCTATATGTATGGCCATTTTGGGGGGATGAAAGCTCAAAGAGTTTTATATACAACTCCGTATCTGGGAATTAGAGTACTAGAAATAACTTCTGTAATTAATTGCACCCATTGCTAGATGTCTTGAACTAGGGCTGGAACTTTAGATTGACTTTTTGAATACTGATCTGAATTGTACTTTTTTCCTTGTGCTTTCTGAACTGGAACTTGAAAGCTACACTAAGCTTTCTGCCCATCTCTTTAGTCGCCTGCTGGTTGGCTGGGAGGGTATTAATCTACACAACTATATTTGCCTTCATTTTCCTGTGATCTCTAGCTAAAAGAGGCCAAACATGAAAAAAAAATCTGGCTTTCACTGAGAATGTTTAGGACTGCAAAGACCTGGGTAAGAAGATAATCTTCCTACTAACAAATCATAACAAAAAGAGCTTTGAATTACTTCTTTATTCTATTCCAATAAACTACATGTCATTATTCACTTGTTGTTCACAAGCAATTAACAATAGAACTAATGTGATTGCATTCTTTTCATTCCTCTTTGTTTTTATATTAAGGCATTGCTAATGGAGTCTAATAGCTAAACGTGTGGAACTGTCATTGGGAAGGATTTTTTGTTGTTGTTATTTGTATAGCCACCTATCTTAAGGGACAATTCTGGGCAGTTCACAAGAACAATAAAACTACAAAGCCATAGCACCATTAAATTAAAATTAGAAACCCAATGCTTCAGTCATCTTAATAGGATGCTGAACAACTGTCCTGAGACTCACATCACTTCTACCCAAGCTCCTATGTGAAAAGTTATCTCTTTATGCCTTCAGGGTGGCTGCTGAAGGGTGAGAGCCTGCCAGATAGCCAGAAGAGGGGGTGTTCCACAAGGTAGAAGCAGCCATGGTAAAGACATGTTTCATAGGTCACACTAGATGATAGCATTTCAAGGATGGGATACGGAGTATACCTACCTTATTTACCCTGGTGAGCTGGGCAGTTACTCTCAAGGAGAGATAGTTCATTAAATAACCTGGTACTGTGCCATGTAGACCTGTAAATGGGACAACCAATATCTTGAATTGCACCTGGAAAGAAACTTGAAGCCAGTGAAACTCATGCAACAGGTGTGTAAACCAATGGGTGCCCAAAACTGTGGACTAGTAGCTTTCAGGTAGTCTTCAGCAATAGTCCCATGTAGAGTGCATTGAAGTAATCCAAACAGGATGTGACCAAGGCATGAGTGGCTCTGAGCAATGCATTCCCAGTCCAGGAAAGGGAGTAATTTGTGCACAAGATGAATCTATATAATGTTCTCCTGGTCATAGCTGTTATCTGCTCCTCAATCCAAAGCAATAATTCTAGGAGGACCTCCAGATTGCTGTTCTGTTCAGCCTTAGGGAGTGCAATAGTATCACCTGCCCAAATCGGACTGGAGAAGTATAACTGAATAAGATATTCAAATCACTTCCTTAAATTTTAAAAAGTAACATTAATACTGTTAAACATAACCAGATTCATTTACAAAATAAAATTATGCAAATAGACTTATTCCTACAGCAGTTACATTAAAGCAGTGAAGAAAATGAGGCATCTGTTGGCCATCGAACTCCAGCAAAGAAGCATTAAAATGTGCCTCTTGAAGCAGTTCCATATTCTCAATCCCATAATAACAAGAGTTGTTCTAGCTAGCTGTTTATTAGAGGTTGAAATAAAAAGATTCTCTCAGTTGACTTTCAACTTCGCATATGGGGATTCATGATGATGCAAGGAAAGACTAACTTTAAGTACAGTATTGTAAAGCACCTAAACTATCCAGGGTTTAAGATGTAATTGCGAAGTTACATCCCATCCATTAGAGCAAGGAGAATGATGATGAGCTTGGGAATGTAGAGGAAATAAACACAGAACACAGAACATCATTAGAGTTGGAAGAGTTGGAGGTCATCTAGAGTTGGAGGTCATCTAGTCCAACTTGCTGCCCAAGCAAGATACCCTATACCATTTCAGACAAATGGCTGACCAGTCTCTTCTTAAAAGCACTAGTGAGGCACACCTGCAACTTCTGAAGGCAAATACTTCCACTGGTTGTTTGTTCTACACTGTCAGGAAATGTCTTCCTAGTTCCTCTTGTTTTACCTTCTGGTGCTTTTTGAAAATAAGTTCTTCTTGGCAGTCCTTTACAAGTGCAGTAATGGTACTGAGGAGAACCAGTTTGAAGTTAAAACACCAGGATAGAAAGCAGGAACACAAAGTCTGCTGGGTAAACTTGGGTCAGCTGTTCTCTCTCAGTCCTATGAAGAAAGCAAAGACAACCATCTGAAATTTTGCCAGGAAAACTGCAAAAACTAGTCCAGGTGTTTGCCAGGAGTCAAGACTGATGTGGCACACAAAGAAGTGATACAGAGGGACTCCTGCTGCACTTTACACAGAGTGGCTAGGTAAGAATCTTCAGTGGACAGTAGATTGAAACCATTTCAAATAGTTAATAACCTTTGAGAACATGAATGTGCATTATTTTCTTATACCCTCATCAAGTTAAACTTGGTGATAACTTGGTGGTAAGAGATTTTGCTTAGGCTAGATAAAACAAATAACCAGCAGAGGGGAAAACCCATATACATATTTTATATTAGTCCATCACACAAACATTTTAGGAGAAAGAGGTTCCAAAACTTCAAATATACCCCACCTTAAGAAAATTACCAATAAAGGAAGGCTAGAGGATTCCTATTACAGTTTTCAAGATTTTATGTTCTACCCCAATTCTTGGCATTCAAATTCATTAAAGAAAGCCCATATGATTCTTGCTTCTTTAATCATGCTGTGTAGGTAAGGCATCTGATAGTATTGCTTCTTTGTTGACCTTTTCCATGGCTTAAGAAATACCTTGGTTTGTGTTCCTCATTCATAGTGCAAGGTGGAAATTATATCTGGTACTCCTGTCCTGGGAAATTGTTCTTGATGTTTCTCCCACACCAGAAAAGGAGTTGGTGGCTATAATTTTAACTGCAGATTTTTTATGAGTTTTAAATATTCTGTCTATTTTTTTATTCCTTTCTACACACCCACACTAAGAACATATAAGTTTGGACCAAATCTTAATGAAAAATAGAAATACTTTAAGGACTTAATTGTTTAAGCCAAGTTTGGGGAAATAAATTGTGGAATGACATTAAATTTAATTCATTCTTTTGTCCAGAACTTCATATTTCTGTTCAGATAATCTAGAAACCAGAGTACAGCATGTAGGAAGTTAATTAGTTCATCACTCTTGGCTGGAAAACACTAGTACATTTTCAATTTTACTCATACAAGATCCTCATTAATGAAAGTACCTGCTTGGGTCATCACTTTGGAGCTTGTGATTTAAAATTAAAAGCTAGAGTTAGGAAGAACATTGATAAGTTTCATTCTGTCTATGATAAGAAATGATCCTCGAACCAATTAGACATTATTAATGAAAGAGAATATGAAACAAAATCAGTGCAAGGTTGATTGCCACATACAATGCAACTTGTTTCAGTTTTATTTACTAATGCTTGAAATGCTCTTCTATGGAATTGAATAATCTGTTCCAAGCCTTTTTGAGACTTGAATTATCAATTATTTAACAGAAACTTCCACATCTATAAAACGATTTGTCTTCTAAATGTAATATCCCAGACTTTTCCAGGCAGTGAAGGTTAGAGATCTTTTGTGAGAATCCCACAAGACTCTTTATCTACGTAGCTAAGAGGCACAGAAGAAAATAGCAGAGAAATCATTCTCTCATGATCTAAGCAGGTTCTCCAGCACTGAAAGAGAACTGGTCCAGTTGGATGTAGGTCTGCTCTCTATCCAGGAAGGGAAGAAAGAAGGAAGAAAAAAGAAAGAAAGATGGTGGGA
>JANHFN010007206.1:55021-69391 GCA_032468175.1 Toxicocalamus goodenoughensis
GAGAGAGAGAGAGAGAGAGAGAGAGAGAGAGAGAGAGAGAGAAGTTCAGGTGCCTGTTGAAATAGTTGTGGAGTTCTTACACAGATTATTTTGAATGGAATCAATTCAGGAGGTATAAGAATAAAAATGCACATTTTAATTCAATCAGTGCTAAAATACCCTTTTTTGTAGGCTCCAATTTAATTGCTTTGTTTTAAGCGTCTTTTGTTGTTTTGGGTTTTTTAACAAATTTAACTCTTACAATTAATTTCAAGAAGCAAATATCAATAACCAGCTTCATAACTGTACTTATTTTGCAAAGTTGAAAAACTCTACAATAGCTTGTCCAACTTTGGCAGAGTTGAGATTTGTGGACTTCAATTCCCAGAATTCCCAAACCAGCAGGGACACCACTGCTCTAGAATATATTTAAGGGAAGGGACTTCCTTTTTGTTGCAGTTACTAGTGCAGTGTTCAAAACCTAAATGCAGTTCAACATGGTAAAAAAATGTACAGGATTATACAGTTGTTCAAATTAAGTAGAATTATAAATTTGGTTCAACACTGTAAAGCATTTGCATCCAAGAATTCTCTCCTTCTAGACTGTCAAAGTTTTTTTTCCCCATCAACTCTTATTCAGTAGATATAATGGAAGACTTGCATTTACATTTAATTGAAAGAGCCAAATATGTTTCAGTCCTGTCATACTATCTATTTTTGGTATATGAATAAAAAGCTTCCAAGATGAAATCCAAGGACAGTGGGGTATATTTCCTTCCTCTTCTTGTCTTCATGGGTTGCTACTGAAATTTTCCAAATTAAATGGGAAAATAGTCTTAGGAAGGAAAAAAAACTTCATAATACTTCCGTTTTATTAGGATTAAATCCCCAAATGCACAAGTGTATTTATTAAATTAAATTATGTGTGAGAAGAGAAAGGAACAGAAATTAAACAAGACATGTATTATTAAGGCTGAATATAAGAACCTTAAATCTAAAAAAAAGCTCTATTTTAAAAGCTGTAGTTATAGAAGAGAATGATAGATTAAACTAAAATTACTTTTGCTGATTGTAAATTAGATCAAACCATCCAGTTTTGGAAAATCAAAAGCCTTCTTTGAAATATATATCTAATAACTTGATTATTCAAAAATATCCAGGTAGCTCTGTATTTACAAGATCAGGCAGACAGCCCTGTATAACATCAAGAAACATTACTCTTGATGTATATTGATTAATGATTATAGAATATAGAATATATACTTCTAAATTATGTATTTATCCAGTAAAATGACTCTTTTAAGCCTTTACAAAGGAGGATGAAGGGAACCTTTGCCTAAACATGTCATGGATAGATTGCTTCCCCATAAGCATGTACTGATAGTGCTTTAATCCTAAGAAGGCAAGGCATCATGACTGTCAATGTATTATGATTCTCAACCCAAAACCTGAGGTTGGGAGCGCAAAGGAAGGATTAAGGAAGAAAGTTTCAATCTTTGCCTTGCAATCGTTATCCCAATTATTGCAACCATTGGCATCTGAGATACAGAAAACAAGCACCAGGTTGGTGCTTAAAGGGAACATACTTAGAAAATACCGCATTTCTCACAAAATAAGGCCAGGCCTTATTTTTTTTTTGACCCCTGAAAAATGGCTAGGCTGTCTTTTCGGAGGTGATTTAATTCCCCCCCCCTTGCATCCTCGGGTGGGCAGGTGGCAACAGCTTGGATGTTGACCTTGGCATTGGTGGGGCACTTCGTATCAGGACACCTTCCCTTCTCCCTTGCTGCCGTGGCGTTTAGAGCAACGCTGTGGTGTTTGGCGCAGCCATGTGTGACCAGCCAGGGCTCCTCCCTGCAACCGGAGCCCGGTGCAGATACTCGGCTTCAGGTGTTCCTGTCGCTGCCTTCCCTTTGCCTTCGAAGGTAAAGCCAATTCTTTTCAAAATGATGCCCTACTACAACAAAGCTTCCCCTGCCCGAGAGGGCAGCCCAACCCCACATGGGGAGGTGAATCTCCCAGGGCTGCAGCGCAGGATTGGCCCACCCCGGAGAAGCACCCAGCCGCCATCCCTGCCTGGCACTGGGCAGAGCGCGAAGAGCTTCACCTGCGGCACCCAGCACAGCTGACAGGCAGGCCCTCCTTCCCAGCAGCAGAGCTCTCACCAAGGCAGCGAGCAGCTCCCCGCCGGACCCTCCACTCATCCCGCCAGGGCCTCTCCAGAGCCATGCGGGCTGGGCAGAGCCAGGAAAGCGAGCTGTGGGTGCACGCCCGCCTGCCAAACAAAAGAGCCGGGCTGACCTGAGCTTGGTTTCCTTCCCAAAGGTGCCACCGGGAGAGGCTGCCCGAGGCAGTGATAGCACCCACCCATCTGCGCACAGGGAGGTGAAGTGATGGCAGTGATGCTGCTTCCCTGGCAGAGAGAGCCCGAAGCACCCCATCCTTTCCACCCCTCCCCCAGCCCATTCCCATCCCCACGTATCTCCAAATGCACCGGCAGCTCCAAACGCTCCAAATGCTGCAGCAGAAAGGGCATCAGGCAGAGGCACTGGCTTGGCGGGGCTCAGCTCAGAGGAGGACGTGGCGCAGGCCATTGCCTTGCCTCTCTGTCCACGGATGGGTGGGCACTATCACTGCCTCGGGCGACCTCTCCTGGTGGCACCTTTGGGTTCGCCCTGGAGGGAGTTGGGAAGGAAGCCAAGCTTGCGTTGGCCTGGCTCTTTCACTTGGCAAGCAGCTCAGCTCTGCTCAGCCTCACAGCTCCAGCGTAGTCCTGGTGGGATGAGCGGAAGGCCTGGCAGGGAGGCACTTGCTGCTTTGGTGAGAGCTCTGCCACCAGGAAGGGGGGGCCTGCCTGTCAGCTGTGCTGGGTGCCCCAGGTGAAGATCTTCATGTTCTGCCCGGCGCCAGGCAGGGATGGCGGCTGGGTGCTTCTCCCGGGGTGGGCCGTTCCTGCGCTGTGGCCCTGGGAGATTCACCTCCCCACATTGGGTTGGGCTGCCCTCTCGGGCAGGGGAGGCTTTGTTGTAGTAGGGTGTCATTTTAAAAAGAATTGGCTTTACCTTTGAAGGCAAAGGGAAGGTGGTGACAGGAGCACCTGAAGCCAAGTGTCTCCACAGGGCTCTGGTTGCAGGAAGGAGCCCTGGCTGGCCGCGCATGGCTGCATCAAATGCCACAGCATTGCTCTAAACGCTGCGGCAGCAAGGGAAAAGGGAAAGCAATGGTGGCGGAAGGTCTCCCAATATGAAGTGCCCCACCAATGCAGGCAGCACCATATCCGGGTATGCAACAAAAGTACTTCCTAACGGCAAGCTCCCCCCCACTATTCCTCCCCATTTCACATGTTTAATATAGGCCTTAATTTGGGGAGAGGGGCTTAATTTGATTTTATGCCAATAAAACATGCCTTCCTATTGATGGAGGCTGTATTGTTGGAAAAACAAGGTAGTTCTAAAGGGACTATGACTCCCCTTTTGATTTATTGGCACCAATCTCAGTCCATTTCAAAAAAGTAAAACCTGAATAATGCTGAAGTTAAGTTCTACCTGAATGTGTCTTCATTTTTACTTTCTATATGAGTATCAAGAAATTGCTACATTTGTAATGGATAAAGAAAGTGGAGTATTGGTTATAATGGGGAGATAGAAAGAATGGAAAGGAGTGGGAAACTAGTACTGTGTCTCCCTGAAAATAAGACACACAATAAGCACCAGGTCTTATTTTTGGGGGAGGTCTTACCTGCTTACCTTAGGACCACTACAGCCATGCATCCCATGTACTGCCACCTGTTGCGCCACTGCCCGACCATGCAGGAGACTGTTGTGCCATTGCTCACACAGGAGGTGGCACAGGTGCGATGAGCCACACGGCATACTGCCATGAGCAGTGGCAATGGCACAATGCACCACATGGTGTTGGTCACAAGCAGCTGCAAGCTGCTGCAGAGTAAGTCAGGCAGCAACATGATAGGTGTTGGGGTAAGCAGGTGTGGGTGCATGGGGCAGCTCCACACCCCCACCCAAGCTTGATTTTTATGCCTGCTTCTCATCCCACCTCATACAACCAGATGGTGGGCACAGCTTAACCAGGGCTTATTTTGGGGGGTAGGGCTTAGGCACAGGTGTGAAAATTGAGCTAGGTCTTGTTTTCATATTTACGGGAAACATGGTAGTAAATACTTAATTATATAGGTAGACATAAAAAATATGGTAGGCAGCTTCAACCTATTCAATTGAAAGGAAGGCAACCTTCTTTTACTAACAAGATGCAATCTAAGGAAGGAAGTCAAAGGGACAGTAGTAGTGATCTTGTCAATTTAAAAATTGTTTATACGACATTTTTTTTACAAGAGCTCATTTATCTCAACAGCAATCAGCATCAGCAATGAGAGTTAGGTTGCCCTGAAAGAGAGACTGACAGGCTAGTCAGTGAGTTTCTATGCTTGAGAATGGATTATAACCTGACTAAAATGTTGATCTTCTATCCAAAACCAAGATTTTAACCAATATATGATAATGGCAGGTCAGTTTGGGTAAAGCACTTTATTATTCATGATTTAATCTTGGATTAAAATCTGGTTTTAGCAATAGCATTTAGACTTATGTACCACTTCATGCTGCTTTACAGCACTCTCTAAGTGGTTTACAAGTTTACAGAGTGAGCATATTTCCCCCAATAATCTGGGTCCTCATTTCACCAACCTTGGAAAGACATAAAGCTGAATCAACCTTGAACCCATCAAAATTTAACTCCTGGAAGAGGACACAGTTACCTGCAGTACTGCATTCTAACTGCTCTGCCATGCTCTAGTGTATATCGCAACAGCTGGCTGAGAGAGCAGAGTAGGTCATCTGTCACCACTCTTCCATTGGGGTTTTCTGTGGTGCTGCAGGCTAGGACTGGAAAATAGGAAACATTTATAGGTCTTTTGCCTTGCTGACTAGTTCCTTTATTTAGCATTTCACTAAATGTGATGTCCGCTGTTTAATGGTACTGTAAATACCGGCATATTTTAATGCATACTTTAAATACATTAATTATTCCTTAAAATCACCTGAATCACTAAAATCACTAAAAATTAGACTCTAAAACAATGGATTTTTTTTTCAGGAGACAACTGGACTTTCTTGTTTTTTTCTTTTAAAGAAATTTTGCTTCTCATCCAAGAAGTCTTCAAAAGATAAAACAAGGAAGTCCAGTTGCCTCCTGAAAAAGCACCTTTGGGATTCATTGCATTTCCCACTCAGAGCTCAAATATTTCTTAATATCATCCATAGTCTCTGGAAAACTGAACCTGAAACCTCCAGCATGTAACATACATACTTCATTACGATGTAATTCTCCCCTGCCCTCCCCCCATCTTTCTCACGTATTTACATTGAAGATCATCTGGAAAACCTTAGAGAGCTTTTCTGCACTATTTTTTTCAGAGAACTAATGCTGATGCAATCAAATCTCTAAATGGAATCAACTCTCTGAATTGAATTGGAAAGCTGAATGCCTTTGAATTGATCCAACAATTTTGAAAGGAAAAAGGAATTTGCTTCAATATCAGTTTGGAAAATTAAATTGACCCGATTTGATGCTTCAATTTAACTCTGCTTTCAGAATTCAGTCAGAACACTGAATCAGGTGAAATAAATCAAAGATCAAACTGAATCCTGTCTGCATTTTCATGGCATGCAATCTTTCTGAAATCCCAACATTACAATTTCCTCTAGAAGCAAGAGCATTTTATGGTAAATGATTCCCCTATTGTGTGAACAGAAAAACAAACAAACAAGTGGTTTAATCCTATCCCTCTGATAGGCTGATTATCACTGGCAGGCAGTAACCATCTTTTGAAAAGAGGACAATAAACCCATCACAAGGAGATATATTGAAAGTACAATCAGCTCACCATCTACGTGCAGAATAGCATATTTCCATTTCAAATGTGAATCAGTTTGAACCTTTCATATTTTGACACATTATCTAGGGGATTGTGCTCCCTCAGGAACGATGATCAGTATTCTCCTTGAGACTATATCTTCAGGATCAGCAATTTGATGTTTAAGGAAATTGGGCACTGGAGCTTTTGTTGAAAACTAGATATGGCATCTAATGTTCCTGTTTTGATTACTGCTCCAGTAAACACAGAGATTGTTTTCTTTATCATTCTGAAAAATACAGAATGGAATGCTGTACTCTATTTGCAAAACAACACAATAAACCTTTAAAAAACAAAAACAAATGAGTTAAATTAATGAGACCCTTTGTATCATTAAACTGCAAGGCATTGTCAATGGAGTAAGTATTAATTGAACATGACAAAGAAGGATCCATACTGAAATCCCTGTAAACATACAGAGTCTTAAAGATTTTGGAACTCGGCAATGAAAAGTGGTGCCATTTGTAGGTGTGTTCTGTCTTTGTTTTAAAAAATGTACCAAGTGTTATGTTCTTTTTAGACTCCATTTGGGAGAATAGCAACTGAGAATGTCTGACAGATGAGGAGATTAGATTAGAAATGGTGTATTAGAGGAAGAGAACTGACACTTGGAGGGATGGGAGCTGCCATGAGCTTGACTAGGATAATGTCAGGTCCAACTCACACAAATGGCCATATGCTAGATCTAGTCTTTATCTGCAATTAGTTGATATTGGCAGATGATAGACTTCTGTTTCACCATAATTGAATCATTCCATGGTTTCAATGAGGATTATATCTCTCATAACCTCCATAGGGTAACCTCCATAGAGGACCAGTTATGACGATCTGCCACAGGCAACTAATGAATCTAGATGTCCAAGGTCACTTGGGTTTTTTGCTTTCCAACTATTTGTGTAGAAAATATTTTTGCAACAATGTTGAAAAAAAAATCACCTTTTCCCCCTCCTATTGCTAGTATATTTCACTAACAAGACAACTCCTCAACCATTTTCTAAAGCACCAGCTAGGTTGACCACTTGCATTTCATGAAGAGCAGACAAACTGCTATGGAGTTCTCTGCTAATAAATCTGTAAAAACTGACTTGGGCATACAGCAACCATGCTTAGATAACTTCGACAGAAGTTGCTTGAATGAAGACATGAGGAAAGCCTAGCCAGGAGTCACTGCTTCCAGGAAACTTTTGAAATTGCCTCCTATAATCATCTCTGTTTGCATATTTGGCAGGAAAAGCAGAAACTGACCTTAAAATTAATATAAGAGGAAAAGAGCAGTCACAGACACAAGGAGAACATGTAATATTTATGATACCTACCCACTAATCCATTTTTGCTCCAACATGGACAAAATCATTATTCTGTGAATATACAGTAACAATAAACCTTGGTTCACAGCTAAACCTAATCAGTTAGGTCATTCCAAAAAGGATGTCAGCATTCCAGCAAACCTCTATTCCAATCAGTAAATCCGAGACAAACATATCTCAAAAGTACCTTTATTAGAATAGCACCTGGCACATCTGTGGAATCCTGAATCTAAAGTTTTTGTATATCACATGGCCCAATCATGATCCGTCCAAAAGTAAATCCTTATTTCATCCTGCGCCATACTAAATGTCCTTGAACTAACAAAAGAATTTTATTTATCTACCAGAGCTACTTAATTGAAATCACCTCCTCCCACTTTCTCAGGCTATGTGGCAGCATGGAATATGGCTTCCAAACCTAACAGGTGTCCCCCCCTTGAGAAATTTGCCTCCTAAAAGAGATAATAAACAAAACACAACCGGGGTTAATGCAATGCCCTTAACCCCCTCTTCCCCCTCCAATGGAACCCTTTGGTTTGTCAGGGAATTCTTCATGGAATTCGTTAAACAATCCATCTGCATGTACATCTCAACTTTTTACCCAAGTAGCATCTGACAAAGGGTAACCTTTCCATAATAATAAATATTGTAATCTCGTTCGGTGTAATCTAGAATCAAGGATTTTCTTTATTTCATAATGTTTCCCATCCTGTATGATTATAGGTTTGGGGGGAGCTACTGGTATCAGCCTTAGATGTAATCCTACAGCAGATTTCAATAAACTAACTATGGAAGACTGGATGTATTTTCCCCAATAGCCAAGAGAGACTTAATTGGACTGTCACTGGATTGATTATTTTTGATATAGGGAATGGACCTAAGAATTTAGGGCCCAACTTCCCACTGGGCAGTTTTGGGATATTTAGTTGACAAAAGCACTTTGTCCCCACTTGAAACGGTGGTTGGGGGAATCTATGTTTGTCTGCTTGTTTTTTATATTCCTCAGCAGCTTCAGTCAAAGCTTTTTTTGTACTCCCAACCTTTCTTTAATGAATCCATCCACTCCATTAAAGATACGGATGTTGGGGGGTTCCCTAGGTAATTCTGTCATAGGGACAAATCCCATGCCGTTGTTGACGTGAAACAAAGTCAAGGCTGTGTACTGCATTATTGTAAGTAACTTTTGCAAATGGCAACAGCTCCGCCCAGTTCTCTTGTTGATAGTTTATATAGCATCTAATGTATTGTTCCACCATGGCGTTCATTCTCTCTGCTGCCCCTCCGTTGCACGCAGGATGGAACACTGAGGAAAGCCCTTGGGATGACCCAATGGACTTCAAAAAACTCCCTCCAGAACTTAGCAGTAAACTGTACACTTTGGTCTGAGATTACTCTATGAGGTAATCCATGGAGCTTCACAAACAGTTTCGCAAGTTTTTTAGCCAAAGGTAGTCTGTTACAGGCTGTAAAGTGGGCTTGCTTAGAGAATGAGTCGATAACAGTCCAAATCACCGTATTCCCTCCACTCTAAGGTAACTCTATGATAAAGTCCATTGCAATTTCTTCCCACGCTTTGTTGGTTCAGTTACTTGTTGAAGGAGGCCAGGGGTTTTTCCAGTTCTGTGTTTCATTGTGGCACAAATTGAGCAGCTTTTCACATAGTCCTCGACATCTGGCTTCATTTTTGGCCACCAGAACTGTCTCCTAACTAAATACAGGGTTTTTAAGAACCCAAAGTGTCCTCCCAACCACGAGTCATGGCTACATTTTAGTACCATTAGTCTTAGAGTATTGGGTACATAAATTTTTGTCCCTTTCCAAGGCAATCCTTCATTCATTGTCAAATCAGTTTGATGTTCAACAAGCCAGGGGTCTGTCAACAGGGCTGCTTTCAACTCTGTTGTCAGTTTGTGTTCTAGGCATCTGGTATTGCAGTTGGCTTCACCTAGAGTAGTTACTTGGCCTGCGGGTTGGGCTTCTGATATCATAGTTTATACTACTTCCTCTCAGCGACTATCAAATTGGGTTTTCTCGACAGGGCACCCACCAGTATGTTTTTCCCCCTGGGATATATTTCATGTTAAAGTTGAACCTCTTGAAGTTTTGAGCCCAGTGGACTTGTTTATGTGATAGCTTCAAAGCTTTTTGGTTTTGCAAATTTCTATAGAAATTTATTCCTTCATTTGCTGAGGTTGCCCTCCCTTTAACAGAGTTATTGAAAACTGGGCCTTCCCCGACCAAACCAAAACCCAGGAGGTTGCCAGTCTCGCACTGCTCTCACTTTTCCAGGTCCATCTCAATTGCCTGGTTGGACACTCAGTAGCCTAGGTAATCCAGTGACTCTTTGTGGAATTTGCATTTTAACAACTTTACATATAACTTGGCGGCTAAGAGTTTTTTCAGCACTTGTCTGACCAATTTGACATGTTCTTTGATGGTTTTGCTGAATATAAGAATGACAATCAGGTAGACAAGGACCCCTTTGTATAGGTGTGGATGTAGCACTTCATTGATGAGTTGCATAAATACTGCGGGGGGGGGGGGCTTGTGTCTGAAAGGCATGCATCGGAATTGGAAATTACCCAGAGGACCGTTGAAGGCAGTTTTCCATTTGTCTCACTCCTTTATGCTGACTCGGTAATAAGCTTCTCTCAGATCTAATTTGGTGAAGACCTTGCCTTTAGATAGGTGGTTTAATAGGTCCTTCGTGAGGGGGAGGGGTACATGTTTTTTATGCATACACCATTCATGCCCCTAAAATTGATGCATAACATCAAGCCATATTGGCCTTGGTTGTGGAGCTTGTGGAACAGGTGCAGGAGCCAGACAGTTGGCTGCTCTATGACCATCTTGGCCACAACAATAGCACTTTATCATTTTTCTGGGTCGAGTAGGAGCAGCTTCAGCAGGTCTGGTAAGAGGCCACCTGGCCACAGCTTTCCCAGGAGGGCCTTCAGGAAGGGTTTCTTTTGGGGGGAGGTTGATCTCCCTGTCTAGCCTGAGGGCCATTGCTTACCAATCCTTCAGAGTCTTGGGTATTCCTCTAATATTACAGGCCTTTTTTACTTCTGGGTCAATAGCGTTCTTGAAATAGTGCAACAGAATTCTTTCAGGCCAGTCCATGAGATGGCTTGCGACCCTTCTAAAGCCCCATACAAAGTCTTTTAAGGGTCGCTTGCCTTGTTTCATTTCAATTAATTTGTCCTCATTTTCTCCAACTCTGTCAGAATTCTCGAACCTAACCCTAAGGAGTTCAATGAAAGTATTGACATCCTGTAGTTCTGGGGCTCGTTCGTAGTGCAATTGAGCCATCCAATCGGATACATCCCCCTCATTCATCCCATCTGTGATTGCAGTGACGAGATCATGATCTGTTGCATACTGGGCTCCAAACTGATCTATGTGGGACCAGATCTGAGTGAGGAACTAAGCAAAATGTTCGCATCATTTGTCAAATGTTGCTTTAAAAGCCATCTGGTCTGGTCTGGTCTGGTCTGAGGGAGGGAGTGCCATAACAACTGCAGATTGAGCTGGAATGAATGGAGCCTGATGAGGAATGTATGAACCTTGCAGGGGTACTCCGAGGGCCGGCTGTGTTGGGGCTCTCTGGAAGAAGGGCTTCTGCAGGGTTGCTTCGAGGGGTGGCTGATTTGGCACCTGTCATTAAGAGGCTGTTTGTTGCATTCTTCCCTGCAATAGGAAGAGGGGGGTGGTTGCTGTCTGCTCCTGCACAGATCCCTTTGTTGAGAAGGGATCACTGATTCTCTTTGGAGCCAGGGCACTCCCAAACCAGATGGTGCAATGGGAGCTGGCATCCACTGGCATTGGACCCACCCTTGGCCAGGATAAAATGCCCACCCTGGAGGAATACTGTCTGCAGGGGGTAATCTGCTTTGTGGTTGTGGAGGGAGAGCACTTGGGTTTTGAAACATACCCAATGTTGGCTGCATCTGCTGTCTCTCCCTTGAAACTTGAGCCTGCAAGCCTGGGCTGCTTCATCGGCCATTTCCAACTGATGCCATCTTCACCCGAATCTCCAATAGATCACTAGAGATGTGCTATGTTCCTTCCTGCTTCAAATGCTCTACCATCTTCCCAGCTCAAAGAAGTACTCCATCAAGGAACTGAATGACTATAGACTAGTTGCTTTAACATCTGTAGTTATGAAAACGTTTGAAAGGTTAGTGCCATCCCATCTGAAAACCATCACAGATCTGCTGTTAGACTCCCTGCAATACCAAGCAAATAGGTCAACAGATGATGCTGTTAATATGGCTCTGCACTACATCCTACAACACCTTGAATCTCCAAAGACCTACGCAAAGGTCCTTTTTGTAGACTTCAGTTCAGCATTCAATACCATCATTCTAGACATTCTTCTAACTAAACTAAACCAGCTAGCAGTACCCGAAAACACTTGTAAGTGGATCATAAGCTTCCTAACAGACAGGAAGCAGCAGGTGAAGCTAGGCAGAATCACATCTGATACCTGTACAATAAGCATAGGCTCCCCCCAAGGTTGTGTGCTTTCTCCACTTCTCTTCTCCTTGTATTCCAATCTCAAATGATCCATCTGTTAAAATACAGGAATTTGCAGATGATACAACAGTGATTGGTTTCATTTGAGACAATGACAAATCATTGTACAACTTGCCTCATAGCGTGACTGGAACACTCTGGAACTGAACACACTCAAAACCGTAGAAATGGTAGTAGACTTTAGGAGAAACCCTCCCATACTACCATCTCTTACAATTCTAGACAACACAGTATCAATAGTAGAGACCTTCAAATTTCTAGGTTCTATCATATCTCAAGACCTAAAATGGACATTTAAGATCAAAAATGTCATCAAAAAAGCACAACAAAGAATGTTCTTTCTGAATTTATATTTACATACTTCATTGGCACAACAAAACAAAAGAGGAGTAGTTTTATACATTCAGAAGCTAAATTAATTTTTACAGATGAAGAAGGAAGGATGTTGATGGTAGAAATAATTAACAATAACCTAAACATGCTTTTAGTAGCAATTAATGCACCAAATGAAAAGCAAGAAGAATTCTATAAAAATGCATAAGAAAATAATAGAATTGAAATATGACAATATATGCATTTTGAGAGATTTAATGCAATAGTTGACACAAAGTTGGACTATAAAACACAGGAAGTTAATAGACAAAATAGAAAGATACTTCCAAAATCCTTCTTCAAGATAGTAGAGGAATTAAGCATTCAAAATGTTTGGAGAGAAATGAATGTTAAGAATAGACAATATACATTCTACTCCAATAGACATTTATCATGGTCAAGAAAAGATATGATTTGGATATCAATAGAATTAATTTCTAATATACAAGAAGTAAATATAGAAACAAGTACTTGGCTAGACCATAATCCAATATGGGTCAAGTGGCTGGGACAAAGGAAAAGATCAAGATGGACTATGAATAATTCAATATTGAAAGAAAAAAAAATGAAATATGGAAAAAGAACTGGCTTTCTTCTTTAAAGAAAACAATAAGGAGGAAACTTCACTACAAAATTTATGGGATACCATGAAGGCCTATGCCAGAGGACTGATTATAAACTATACAAGAAGAAGGAATATCAAAAACGACAAACACAACAAATACTAGAGGAAGACTACAAGAAACTCGAAAAAGAACTACAAAATATCCACAAAAGAAGGATATTAAAAGTCAAATGGAAATAGTGAAACATAAAATGGGATTGATGGAAAAAGAGGAATTAGCACAGAAAATTAGGAGAGCTAAACAAAACAAACAAACCAGGCAGATGGCTGGCATATAAATTGAAAAAGGAGAGAGAAATGAAGAAGATAATATAATTAATAGATGAACATGGAATGGTTTGTAATAGAAATGAAGAAAAAAAAGAAATATTACGGAAATATTATGAGAAATTATATGATCAAAAGAATATTGGAGAAGAAAAGGTTAAAAAATATTTGCAAAAAGTAGAGCTACCTCAAACTTGAGGACACTAAGGTAATGTTGGAAGGGAAAATGACAATGATGGAACTAACAGAGGTGATAAATAGACAAAAGGCTGGAAAGGCTCAACGCCCAGATGGGCTACCAGTAGAATTCTACAAGATTTTGCAGGAATCTTTTAACATTATAATGCTTGAAGTAATGAATAAGGTTTTGTCAAAAACCAAAATACCTAATATATGGACAGAGGCTTATATTACTCTTATACCAAAATAGGATACTGAACAAATAAAAAACTATAGACCTATATCCCTGCTGAATGTAGATTACAAAATATTTGCCTCAATAATGGCAGAAAGACTTAAAAGATATTTGAATCACTTTATACATTCTGATCAAAATGGATTTTTACCTAAGAGGCAAATAAAAGATAACATGAGAATAATTTTGAATATATTGGAGTACTATGAAACACACCCAGAGAAGCAAATGGCCTTGGTATTTTTAATGCGCAAAAAGCCTTCGACAATGTAAATTGGCAATTTATGTTATTGCAAAAAGAAGAACTGGGCTTTGGGGAAGGATTAATTGAGGCAATATATAATAAACAATCTGCAAAAGTAATGATAAATGGAGATTTGACAGACAATATTAATATTAAAAAAGGAACTAGACAAGGATACCCTCTGTTGCCACTGCTATTTGTATTGACTTTGGAAATATTAAATAGAAATGTTAGGGAAAATAGAAAAATAATGAAAATAAAAAAAGAAGAATATAAATTACAAGAATTTGCAGATGATCTGGTCTTCATATTGGAAGAACTATTAGAAACAGCACCTAAATTGATAGAAAAGATTGAAGAATATGGACAGGTGGCAGGATTAAAAATAAATAAAGATAAAACTAAGATCTTAGTTAAGAATATGATGGAAAAACAAAGGAAAGAATTGACAGATAGACTGAATATCCAGATCATAAACAAAGTAAAATACTTTGGAATACAGTTAACAGCAAGATGCGGATCATTAAAGGAAGATAATTATTATAAATTAAATTTGAAAAATGGGGAAATCTACAATTATCTCTTATAGGGAGAATATCTACTATCAAAATGAACATACTTCTTCTTCTTCTTCTTCTTCTTCTTCTTCTTCTTCTTCTTCTTCTTCTTCTTCTTCTTCTTCTTCTTCTTCTT
>JANHFN010007209.1:22339-39159 GCA_032468175.1 Toxicocalamus goodenoughensis
TTTTATTGAGGCTGTTCACCGCCCCGAGTCCTTCGGGAGAGGGGCGGTATACAAATTAAATTATTTATTTATTTATTAGCCATACAGAAAATGCTTTGATGCTTTTGAACTCTGGGACTCTTGACAATATCATGAACAGCCAAGAAAACAAATAAATGACCAGGCATAAATTATCCTATGTGAAGGCACATTATTTGAAGACCTAGCTCTCTGGAGAAGATTGCAATGCTGGGAAAGTTAGAAGGAAAGAGAAGAAGAGTGCTGTCAACAGCAAGGTGGATGGACTCAATTATAGTAGTTATGGGTGAATTGTTGAAAGACCTGAAGAACCAGTTTTGGGAAAAAATAATTATGGAGACAAGTCAACTAACAGTCAACATAGACTTGCTGACAGGTAATCATTCATCAGTCCAATACTAGTGAATGGAAGGTCTATTATTGTTTTCTATTGCCTGATTTGACCTGACATATCCTGAGGATAAAGATGGAAGGATAACAATCATTTCTTCCATAAATAAAAATAAATACCATGGAATTATATTTTAGCACAATGCCTCTGGGCTCTCTATAGGCCCACAGACATATTTATAAAATGAAAATAGCAGGCCACTGCAATTCAGTGCTTCATTTTGAATTTGTGCAGAAAAAACAAGGGATAAGCTACTACAGCAAATGTGAAACTTGTCATTTTGTATTGAAGCCAGCTTCTTATGATCACCATTTTATGCAAGAATCTTGCTTTCCAAATTCCCAATGTGTCTGCTAAGTTGACAAATGACATAATCCCTGTCATAATGTGGGTGGGTTGTTTGTATACAGAAGTAAACATAGAACAATAAAGTGCACCTGGTTGTTAATATCTTGACTGTGCACACTTTGCCTAGCTTAAGCTCTTATTTAATGTAGAATATATTTAAAATTCCTACAAACAGCAACGCATAATGCTAGAAAAGAGCATTCCCCCACCCGCATCTATTGGCATGACCTATACAGTTGTACATGTAGTTGTCGACTTACAACCACAATTGAGCCCAAAATTCTGATTGCTAAGTGAAACATTTTGTGAGAAAAGGACAACTAGGCCCTAAAGTTGGTGTAGGCCTCTACCTAATTGAAAGCCTCAAATTAACAATATATAATAACGCCAGATGAGATGATTTTTCAAGCATGGTGAAATATTTGCAATCTGCTGAGCTGAATTTGCAAAACATCAATATGTTTGCTATCTGCTACTTCTGCAAAAAGCATATATTTGCTAGACAATAAAAATGGAGTTATTTTGGATCACGAATGTCTGGGACATTGTGAAAAAAGGGGAACTGAAAGTAGCAGATGGTAAGAGAGTTGGCATATACCTACAAGTGGGTATTAAGTGATGGACAGTGTGAGGGAATAGGGAAGTACATCCAGTAAGATTACATACTACCGAGTGGGCTTCAGAAGAAGAAGGGTGTAAAAGAACAGGGTAAATCTCAAATCAGGGTCACGGATAGTAGCTATCCTTTCTGGAGTTAGCTACTGTCTCTGGACCTCATTGCAATGGGTTGTTAGTAAGAACTGTCTTACTAGAAAAGTTGTTATGTTATGATGGCTTTTCATGTTTCAAATTGCTAATGAAATAAACTTCTGATCTCAAAGTAAGATTTGTGGTTTGTCTGCAATGGTCATAAATATGAAAAATTGTCATAACTTATTTTTTTCAGTACTATTGTAACTTGGAACTGACACTAAATAGCAACAGCAATAGCACTTAGACTTATATACCGCTTCACAGTGCTTTTACAGCCCTGTCTAAGCGGTTTACAGAGTCAACATATTTCCCCCAACAACCCGGGTCCTCATTTTATCAACCTCAGAAGGATGGAAGGCTGAGTCAATCCTGAGCTGGTGAGATTCGAACTCCTGGAGTGAGCAGTGAGTTAGCATGCAGCCAGAGAACCAGTTGTTAACAAATTTGCAGCCCACCACTGATTATATGGTATCTTAGACTTAGAGGAATAAATAAATACCTGTGGGACATGAAGTACATCTCTCTGCTGTTGTTTCACAGGTTTTGCATGAAGGAGCACATGGCTGAAAATCAGTAGCCGTTGCTGTATTAGAGAAGAAGAAAAAAAGACACTAGTTAATAACACTGGACATCTCTTGATAGCCTGGCTGAGTACTTGATTCCAGATATGATAATGATATAGTGTCATTTAATACCTTCCATAACAAAAGGACAGATGTGGAGGTGATGGAATCCTTCCTGCTATTGTAGGACATTGCAATGTAAATAAAACAGGGCCTGCTAACCTCAAAAAGCATTTCCAAGCTAAATTTATTTATCGTTATTTGCCCAGATACTTTTCTACTCTGACTTCAATATATGCACCCAGTATCTGAATGACCATGCTACCCATTGCACTTCTTTTTCAAAAGCTCAGTTTACAAGAATACAATCATTATAGTTTTGGATTGGGAGGAATGGTGAAAGTCAAATGCTACGAAGAAATGGCTAGCTGGGCTGTCCATATTCTTGTCCTCTCCATTACCTTTACCAACTTCTGAGATGCCTAATAAGTGTTGTCTTAGATCATAATGCATTTTTAGCATTCTCTGCAGAAGGATGATGATTGATGATGCAGTGATTTCCAAGCCATTACCTAAAGTACATCTATCAATAAACAACCAATATTAGCTAGTAGCAGAAGCAGAAGCTTTCAAAAACTCAAAGCAGCTACTGACGGACAGTCCCGGTGAATTGGTGTTCACTGGCTCAGGAAGTGGTGAATGGACATCAACCATCAATTAGTGGACTGGATGTAGGCATTTTCCAACAACATATTCTTTAATCTTCAATACAACATCTAAACGTTCTCTGTTAATTAATTAATTGTTTTAAGAACACTTGTGATCTGCTGAGATTCCAATTCTAAATGCTACTACTGTAATAGTTCTGAATTTCCAGCAGAGGGGAACATGCATCAGGAATTGGGAAGCAGACAGCATATTAGTTACCAGCCAACAATTCAAACTATCTCCAGCAAATGTAGATTTTTATTCATACGTGCTTCAGAACTGAATTTGACATTGCTCATTGTCAAACTTGCATTCAAATATAATACGCTTACCTATTTACTTTGCTTTTCCTGGGAAAATTTGAAAACCTCCAGGTTGCAAAATTCCTCTAACCAAATGGCATGTACTTTGATGTGCTCAAATATGCATTTGTTTCTTTGATTAATTACATAGCTATGCTTTACTTGTATTTCTCTAAACGCCGTATCAGTTCTTCAAAAGCCTGGCAGCAATACACACAAAGAGCCCCATACTTAGCTTCCAAGGCAGTTTGAATTCTGCAAACAGGTGCTGTAGCCTCAGAGATGGCAAATTGTTAGGATATAGTGACAGCTAATGTCTGAACACTAGCTGACTTTCTGGATGGTAAATTTTAGCTGATCAAGAGTTAAATTACAAGTGCAATTCTATCGGAGCACTTCTAACATTATGCATTACATTACATAACATAACATTATGCATATTAAGAGCATTATTAATTCTCTCTCTCTCTCTCTCTCTCCCTCCCTCTCTCTCCAACATTAGAGGTAAAGAGACCAAGAATCTGAATCCAAGCCAGATAATTTCCTCTGAATGCTTAAGAGAACCTGAGCCAATGTTTCTTATTCCAGATCCTTCTGAACTTGTTTGTGCAGGCATAGTGACTGTATATATTTAAAACCTATCAGTTGTGAACAAAACCCAACAATATTAAACAAAATTGGTACTGACATAAAATATCATTTGAAATTGCATGTTGATTAAAAGAAAAAGTCTTTAAACCGTCCCCAGCTGAAAAATATTGGCACAATATTGTCACCTTATTTTCTTTTGTTTAACTATTTTTATGTGTCTGTGGATTGACGGAAGAATGTAAAGGTTTGGTGACTTAACATGTTAGTAATCTGCCTGTTCATGCTTCTTAAATCATTCTTCCAGTTGAACTGCTGTGTTAACATGCAGTGAATCAAGGCCTTCATTATTGTGTCTCCTGGCTCCCCAATAACATCATCTGGTACACAAGATAAAATACAGATGTTCAGAGCAACACTTACTGACCCAGACATTTTCCCCCCTTGGAAAGAAAAGAAAGAGAAGCTTGATAAATTCAACTTCATTATTTTAGATTCAATCACAATTTATTTGGATTATCCTTGCTAAGAACTAATTTACTAAAACGGTCCTCTTACTAACTAGTTACTACGTATAAAAATCCTGCATCCTCTGCAAAGTGCATGCATGAAGATCTTGTGTATATGTGAATTTGTGTGACTACAACTGTGTGTATGTATGTGTGGACTTATGGGGGGGAGGGGAAGAGAGAGGGAGTAGACTGGGAGAGAGTATTTAATTCTCTTCCAGCCCTGCATCTTCTAGTTTACTATTTTCCAGTTGGCAGAAACAGACATTGGAAAAATTCTATTCTATGGGAGAAGCAGCCCGTAGGAGATGATCCAATTTTGGTTAAGGAAGATGATGGGTTTTTTTTTCCGCACACAACAATTTACAAGTAGGAAAATTATCTGTCTGCAGAAATCATTTGTTCTCTTAGGTCTTCAATCTATCCAAAAACGATACTTGCCTGAAACTAAGTTTTGAAAAATTGCCAGATTGGGATTAGCAGTAAGCCATATCTAAATCATTTGAAATAAATTTCTGTCATAAACAAGATAGTTATGTGTATCAGACCCAGTTTGTAAGCAAATGGATTCGATTCACTGAATCATTCAGAATACAGAATAACAGAGTTGGAAGGCCTTCTAGTCCAACCCCAGCTAAAGCAGAAGACCCTATACCATTCTGGACAAAAATGGCTGTCCAATCTCTTCTCAATCTCCTGTGATGGCAAACCCACAATTTTTGGAGACAAGCGGTTCCACTGATTAATTGCTCTCACTATCAGGAAATTTTTCCTTAGTTTAAGTTTGGACCTCCCTATTTAGCAAAGAGAAGTGTGTTGGGATGGAATCCAGGTATGCCCACCTCTGAATCTCTGAACTGGGGAGGTTTTAGAGAAGATTTCTTGGTTCACTAAACCAATACTGCATCCAAACTGGGAAACTAAGAACAGATTAGTTTGTTTGGACTGAACAAGGCGGCCAAAACAGTATTGGAATCTGTTGCTTGTTTGTCTTCCAATAAACCATACTATTTGATACTGAATCTGCCATATCTGAACTAGCGGTAGGCCATTCTTTGAAGAGGCTAGAGATGGGGACACTTAGCATAATCCAAACTTTGGATATGAATATAGCATCTTGCTAATGGTTCCCTGTACTTATTCTTCCCACTGTCCCAGCACTTAATCAACCATGTGATGGGATTGGTAATATTTTGAGACTGCAGATAAGTGCTGAATTCTCAGTGAAATACCTTTCTAACCATCCTCCTAAGATACAGGCATAATCTCCATCACTTGGGCACAAGAAATTCCCAGTGGACAATCAATATTAACCAGAATTACACAGCATAGCTCAGTGTGGCAACCTAAGGAGGAAAACCTAAACATTTTGCAGAATGCAAAGCCATTATGTGTACTGAATTAGGAAACTTTCATACAATCAGGAGTAAATTTGGACTTGACAGGTTAATCTGTGGTTGCTATTGGAAAAGTCTCCCAATTTATCACTTTTTAAAAATAGAGCCTATTTTTTTTTTAAATCAACACAGTGTATTAATACCTTCCCCTAAAATCTCCCACCACAGCCATGTTAAGTTTGTTCAAATGGAAGGATTACTACTGAAGATTTCTGTTTCTTGAGATTACCCAGATGTGCGCACAGGACATGTGAATCCTGACAACATGGTCCATGAAATCAAGATGGCGGCAACAATGGAATTTCCACCTATTTTTATGTGCAACAGGCATGCAATTTATGTTAAAACAGGTGGAGCTTTGAGCATACCATTGCAGCTGCCATATTGGCTTTTTAGACCATGCCCTAGGAACACCTGAGGATCTTCCACATTGCTGAAATATGATATAGTCCAGTGATCCTTGGTTAGAAGAAAACTATATTAGCATGGAAGTCGTTGTTCCCATTGCTCATGTCACTCCTTCCCCTGTGTGGCCCATCATTGCCAATGACCTGATTTTCCTCGGAGAAGTGGGAGGAACCCTAAAGGTGAACTCACCTTGAGATTACCCTGAAAGAGGCAATTTAATATCATTAGAGCTAAGCATGGAACAACATTAAAAAAAAAAGCTGCCAGAATTTATTTGTGCCATTTTTAGACAGGGGAGAAGAAATGGCCATTAGAAAGGAAACATTTCCTCAGCATCTGTTTGTCCCTCAAGAGATAAATCTAATGGATAGCCCTTCTGTTTGGTGTAAGAAAGACGGCAGGCAGAATGAGGATTCTCCTGTTCCAATTTCTGGATTTTATTTACTTCATCAGAGTACCTGTAACTTGATTTGGATAAGGAGATTCCCCTCCTATTCAGAAGGAAGGGCACTTCTAATACCATTTTCTAGCCCAATTATTTAGGAATAAAACTTTTGCTTGTTGGTATACTGGAGCTGAGTTCAAGAAAATGCTTTGCATAAAGTGTAAGCACCCAATGACATTTTTTAAAATCCATGCTTGCTTTGAGATATTCATACAGACATTTCTCCCTGTACAAACATACAGGATGCCAAAGTAATGGGGAAAAGTACAGGTAGTCCTCAGCCTATGACCACAGTTGGGACCAGAATTTTCATTGCTAAGCACAGCAGCTATTAAATAAGTTGCACCCAATTTAATGCCTTTTTGCCATGGTTGTTAAATGAACCGGTGCAGTTGTTAAGTGAATCACATGTCATTAAGTGAATCTGCCTTCCCCCCTTGACTTCGCTTGTTGGAAACTGATTGGGGAGGTCGCAAATGGTGGTCACATGATCTGTAGATACTGCAATGGTTATAAATAAATACATGCTGGTTGCCAAACACTTCAATTTTGACCAAGAGACTGTAATGGTTGCAGGTATGAAGACCAGTTGTAACTTCATACACTCACAAATGAATGGTTGTAAGTTAAGGATCACCTGTACTAAATCTGCTTCTTGTCCTAAAGCAGGCAGGTCACATGTGCTTACCCATAATTAAATAATTATCCAAGTAGGAGAAGTGAAACACAGTTTAAGTACTGTTTCATTAGTTTGAATGCTGCATTGTGCCAGGATGCTGAGGCAACATAGGAATTTCTACTCCTTGGCCGATGACTATCATACTGAATAAGTTTAGCACCAGGATCACTGTCAAATTAAATATAAATACTGGATTATTCTTCTCACCCACATATTAACTTCCATTTGGGGTTCTTGGGAAAAGCCCACCTTATCTTACATAGTGAAAAATGAAGTCCTGGCCTTTCCATGTTGGTTAACAATATTTTAAAAAAGATTTGTTTTAGTCTTACATCGCTTCCGGATAACGCTCAGGCTTGGATTTTGGTGAGCCTTGAAGGGAAAAGCCTTCGGCAGCACCCGGGCATTCTCCAAGAATGCCTCTTTAAGTGCTCTTTCCATCTCAATTTGATGCCGGGAGGATACCGAGAAAAGATCGATCTCAGCCAACCGCAAGGATCGCGACAGGACATAAGGGAAGAAGCGGCCCTTCAGGAATGTGGAGCCCAAACCGTCTGAGGTGTGCAGCTTCAGCTTCTCTATCAGTAAAACAGGATGAACAATAACCATGTAGCCTAGTCTCAATGTCTTCTTCACATGGGGTATAACTGAGTACATTGTTAGTAAACATATTACATTAAACAATAGATGTAAATTTTGGGTAAAAATATCCTGCTCACACTAGTCTAAAACTGTGCATTTGTCAATAATGCTGTGGGTGTAAATAAAGAATTTACTCTTGGTTGGGAAAGCCCCTGACAAAATAGCCCCTTCTCAGGGAGGTTTCCTGACCAGCCCTCCCCCCATTTTTATTGGATGCAGGACCCCTGAGATTTTAACTGTGTAGAAGAAGGGATGGCAGAACTTGGTGAAGTGAAAAGAGGAATTAGCCTGGAACATATACATAGCCACAAAAGAATTAAGTCCAGCCCCTTTGAGTGTCCTTGATCCTTATTTAACTCAAATCAGATGCTATTAGTTGAGAAGATTCCTCTGCATAGGCTTTTAGTAATAAATCAACTTAAGTAAACCTTCACATATGGATCTGGTCTTTTGCACCTGACAAACTGTGGGGTATTACAGATCAAGCCACCCCATATCAGGCTCATGTCAAATGTCAGTAACAACTCCGATTCCAAGTCTGCCAATAACATCATTTCTCCTATAAATCGAGTTTGCTTTGAGAGTTTGATAAAGGGAAAATTCCTTCCTGTTCAAAGAATTCCTAGCACTAACAGTGAAAGAAATGCAGCAAAATGAAAGTAACTCACCATTCCAAAATTTCCCATGCTTTCCCTTGTGTTTGGGATTTACACACTTCCCATGCAGCAGTTGTAAATTTCCTTGGCAGCTTGTACAGTCATTGTAGTTGACCCCTCTGCATGTTTTACATGTCTTATAGCATGGTTCACATTCTTTTGTAATTTCATCTTTGTAAAAGCCAGCTCCACAATCTCTCACACATGTCCCATCTGAAGTATAAACACAGAGTCACATAATTATGCCACTATTGGGACACCTGACAATACAAAACACAGTTTCTACTTATCAGTTATTGATGATGGATGATGGGGATTAGAGTTGCACCTATCACTAACACAATAATGGGTGCAAGTAATTCTGAAATGAATTGGCTACCTAGCCTCTTCAGAGAATGCGTTCATGGCTTTTTCAAAAATGGACTTCATTTGATAATTAGAGCTACAAATGTAACTATGTGTTGTATTAGTGTTGATTAGTGTTTCTCAGCCTTGGCTACTTTAAGAGAGGTAGTCTTCAATTCCAAGAATATCCAGATTGATAAACACTGCATTGAATGAGCTAAGTGATCATGCAGCACTCAGAGATGAATCCCACACAAATGGAATTATCCCAGGACATTAGAAGAATCCTATTGTTTGCACAATTCTATTAGCGTACTCTTTCTATGGACAAAGGTATCTACATAGAACAGATCATTAAAGTCAAATGGAAGCCACAAGTTCACAACTGAAGGCCTGACTCTTATTTATGCATGATACGGTGCGTGCAAAAAGAAGGCATGGAGCCTTGGTTATGCCAGCACAACTTTCATCTTGACTTTTTTGACACTTGCTCCCTCACACTTCATGGGCATTTTTGAGACCACATTCTAATTGGGATACTAAGATTCTTCTAAAACAGCTTAGAACTAAATACAGATTCCTTTCTTTGTAAGTAATCTGAAACTTTACTTCCATTAGTGAAATATCTTCAAAAGAAAATATATTTTAAGTAATATCTGTTTTCAGATATACTTTATATGAAAGTAATTAAAAATACCAATAACCCGCAGTAGTTGTTTTATCATGTTTTAGTACATATTGATCTGAGTACTGAGTACAACATTTGATATTTTTTTTGTAAGAATCTGAACTAAGTGAACAACAGTTCACAATAAAATAGAAATGAACAGATATTGAGGCATGCAATTCTTAAGGTAACAATAAAGGAGAATCCAAATAGGACTCCATGCTTGTTTGCATACAAATGGCTATGTTGTTGTCTTAATTCAAAAGAGGAATGGGTATATCTTAAAAACATATGTAGAGAAACTATGTAAGAATCATGTTGGATCACAAGAGCAGTTTAGCCTTTTCCTGCACTGTCAATGGATTCTAGTCTTGGAAACACTCTCGATGTGCAAAATAACTGCTGGCCAGATTCCATATTTGGAAGTTGGGTGCTCCTATACCCACAACCTAAAGATCTGGTTATTTAAGGATTTGATTTAATTTAGATCTCACCTTTGATTCAAGAGCTTAAATTGGCACCTGAAGTGCCAGTAGGTTGGGCTGAGAGGATGTCTGTGGCTGAAGGTGAATTTGACCCTGGGTCTCCCAATTTTAGTCAACATATTAATTTTTACCTCATAAATTAGCCCTTTTAAAATAATGTGGGGTTAAGGAATCTTCTCAGAGTTGTGTGTTTATGTGTGTGATTTCAAAATGACCCTATGAGTTGCAAGGATAGTCTCAGAACTTCTGACTAAAATTATCCAAGTTCATCCTACTTTTCTTGTGATAAATTTATTTTTATTTTTACATATATAACCAGTCATTTGGAAGATTATTTCTTTCTTTCTTTATATAGATTTTATATGGCCATTCATCTCACCAATTTCTCTCTGGCTGGCTAACAAAATTAAACTTCTGTTCCCAATCAACTCACATAAAGTGGCTCCCCAAAACACCATTCACAAATAGTGAGGGCTTGATTATTCTCCTGACTCTTATGCCAGGTGAAAAAAAGCCTAGAGCTCCATGCATTTCTGAGTTTCTGAATGAAAAGGTGTGTTTGCATTAGTCAAATTTATTTAGATTCACCATCAAAGTTTAAGATCAGATGACTCCATGAAAAGTTGAACAACTATTACCCAATTATTTTTTACATTTTTTGATGCAGCACACTGAAGTATTTGTGAACCTCAATACAAGTATTTAATTAAAGAAATGGATTTTGAACTGAGGCAATTGAGATCATGGATAATGTTTTATTACCATCTTTTATAGAGATCAGTATGCCACCCCAGCTTCTCCTCTCCTCAAGGACCTACTAGGTATAGAAAGTGAGGTAAACATTTCACTTCCTCTGGACCTGTTATACAATTTTGTGCTGCAGCTACAAAGGTTTTTCTCAGACATAACATCCAGCACTCTGGGGAATTTACCAAATCCATACTATCGTTCAGACTGTTAATTGTCTGGGTTTGCTCCCTTCATGAGAATCAAAGATAAATGGGCTCATATTTGATTACATAAGCATTATTAAGCATTCCTCTGATGGTAACCAGTATTTCATTTTAGTGCGCTTTAAGATAGCTAATAGCTATTTGATTGTGGACTTTGACATGTTTTAGCATATGTGATTCTTATAACTTCTACTTTGATTGTGTCTGGTGTTTGTAATAACAAATGAAATAATTAAACATCTCATGTCTTTGATTTTCTATTTGTTACATTGATTGTGTTCACAATCTACATTCAAGAAATTTGAACTGGGGTCCTTATTTTTTTGTTTTTTGATGTTATCCATTGTCTGCCCAAATAGACAACTCCTATTCTGTCATCAGTATCAAATTATGTATATTAACTCTCAATGAAAGGCCTTTATGTTCCTGGGCATTTTTGTATGCAGGTCTGGTTGTTTCACTTACCTAGAAGGAAAAAACCTTCTTCACACCAATAACATTCATATCTGTCACAGCTTTGACAGTTGGGTTGACACTCAATGCATACATGAGAATTGTCATCTGGGACAGTATTTTGAGGACATGTTCTGTAACATTGCTGATTGTACCTACCCAAAACCAAAAGTAAAGTGAGGAGAAAATAGTCACTTGTTACTGGCATTCTTAAGTTGGCAAGCATAACAAAAACTGATAATGGTTAATAGAAAGGAATATAAAGAACATTAAACAAAAGCTGAAGTAATCTTTGCATAAAATAAGAAGTGCAGAAATGTAATATTGCCCTTCCTTCTCTTATAACTTCAACAGGGCAGTCCACAAAACACAACTGAGTATACAGGTAGTCCTTACTTACTGAATGCAATAGGGATGGGCATCTCTAAGTTGCTAAGTGGCATGGTTATTAAGTGCAATGTCATTTGACCATGTCAACTTATAACATCAATTCTGCCTGCAGTTGTGAAGCAAATCACTTCTGTCATTAAGAATATCACATGAGCATGATTTCCAACCAGGGGTGAGATGCAAATATTTTTACTATTGGTTTTGTGGGCATGGCTAGGTGGGCGTGGCTAGGTAGGCATGGCTATGTGACTGGGTGGGTGTGGCTTCTTTTGCAGCACACCTTCCTATATTTTACAGCAAAAATGGCCTCCCAGGAGGCTTCCCTGAGGCCCAGGAGGCCAAAAACGGAAAGTGGGAGGCCACACAACACTGTCCACGCTCCATTCTTTTGCCTCCTGGGCCTAAGGTAAGCCTCCCAAGCAAAACAGTAAGACAGCAAGGGAGATTCTGGCATAGCTGATCATCAGAACAGCTGATTGTCGGAAGGAAGAAAAAAAAAAGAAATATCAGTTCAGCCAAACTAGTAGCTGTTTTTTTATTACCAGTTCAGCTGAAAGGTATCATTTTTTACTACTGGTTCGCCCGAACCAGCCAAAACTGGTGAATACCACCATTGCTTCCAACTTCCTCTTGGCTTCCCCATTGGCTGTGAAGGTTGCAAATGGCAATCATGGGATGCTACGACCATCATAAATGCACGATGATTTCCAAATGTGCCTTAATTGCGATCACATGACCCTGGGGGACACTGGGATGGTTGCAGCATCATTTTTCAGGGCTATCGTAACTTTGAATGGTTTCTAAATGAGTGATCGCTAAGCAAGGACTACCTGTACTCAAAATAAATTTTATTCATACCATGATCTGTGCCACAACCATAACCAATTTACTTGGGAGTTAGCCTTAAATGGCCTTTGTGAATCACCTAGAGTCACATACATGAGACAGGCAGCTACATGAAAGGAATGAGTAAATAAACAAACACATGTTAACAGAAACATTTCCCTATGAGTTACAATGAAATCTCTTTTCTATGCTTAAATATTCTATTTATAGGCACATGAATAGTCTTCCCCAAGTGGTGCCTTCCTGATGTGCAGGAGTTTAGCATCTCCAAAATCTGTTAACGTGTCTGAAGGACATTCAGTTGGGGAAAGCTGGCCTATCACCATCTACTGAAAATCCCTGCTTTCATTTAAAAAAGAAAATGAGACACCTATAAAGAAAAAAAAGAGCAATAAACTTACATATAATAATTATGGATACATGATGTACAGATTTCTGAGTTATCTGGAATAAATAAATAATGAGAATAAAATAATTTGTCAAACCAAATTAGGACCATGCAGGCTTTGGATTCAAACACAAAATGATCACTTCTGTTTGCATCATCATCATCATCGTTATCATCATCTCCTCCTCCTCCTCCTCCTCCTCCTCTCATCATTAAATCAAAATGACATATTGCAAGATTTATGTGCTATCTCATGGAAACTACACTACGTGGGAGTCATATTAAATACACTTGGACTTCTTGAACCCAAATAAATCAATCCATATAGATAGCGATGATCCTGGTTTAAGATTCTATCAAAATTAGTGTAAGAATACTTTTAGAATATCAGATGTTTCCTTTTCTTTTCAAAGTTGAAAGGAAAATGATGCATAATAATAATTAGATTTGTATCATTTTCATTTTCTTGTAACAAATTAAGAAGATTTGTAATTGTTTTCAAATGTTACTGCTAGACTTCTGGATTCTCTTTCTTGCCACCAACATTTTATCTTTCAGGAATCGTCAATTGTACTTGGAGATATTTTCATGAATCTACCATCTGGAATTTTTTTCTGTGTAGTATCAGTATTTAATAAATACTCTAACCATTAAACACTGTGATTTTTCTAGGTCAACTTGATCTGATTTAATCCTAAAGTCCTAGCTCCCACCAACATATTTTTGCCAAATTTCTGAGAACAAAAGTAATTAAACTAAATAATTAATTAAACTTCAGTATGTCCTTTAAAGGGTGAGCGCATACAGATCAACTTAGATGTAATTAAGAAAGACTTTCAATAGAAATCTGAAATACAGGTAGTCTTTGAGTTATGACTACAGTGGAACCTGCCCGTCACCACTGTAACTCATAACAGTAGTAAAATTTGTCAATCGCATGAGTTTATGACTTTTTTGCGGTGGTCATTAAATGAATGCAATGATTCTTAGGCAAACTAATGATTCCATATGGGTGGAAGTTTTTCTAAAAACCAGAAATAAATGCTGCGTTTTGGTACAATCTTTGCAAAATGTGGTCACATGACTGGGGAACACTGCAAATGGTAATTACTGCAGTCCACTGCCAACTTCAAATTTGAATCATAAGTTCTTTCCAGGTTGATCCTTCAGAACTTCAAATGGTCACTAAGCAACCTGTCATACATTGAGGACCTCCCATAATCATGCTGCAATTCGACTAAAGTCTATGTTGCCAACTATCCAGGTTTAAACATTTAATCTCGTCTTTCCTCTGAGCATTATTCAGCTGACAACTATTAAAATTAATACAGAACATATGAAACATGGGAAGTATTTTTTTGTCATGGAAACAAATATACCACTAATATATTTTAAGATAGTAAAACTTCAGACATTTAGATTGTCCAGCAGTAGAATTTAATATTGTTCGTTGCAATGTAATACATCTTCTTTAATGTTTTCAAAGATAGAAAAACATACAAACATAACTAAGGAAGACAAAAATCATGATGTAAATTATCTGCAATCAAATAGTTTGAAGGCTTTTGGTTAATTTAAAACAGCTGTTCTGGAAGACTGTAGTGGAACAGACTCACAACATTTAGTTAGAGATTTTTCTTTGAAAGGCCCCACTGGTCTTCACAGAGATACTGCCATTATTCTCAGAAAGTAGGCAGAGCCAAGATTTTAAACGTATCAAGAACAAAACAGAATTACTCTTCATGGATTTAATAATTTTCCTTTCTGTACTGTTTAGTATGAGAATCCCAAGAGTAATACATTCTCTCTCTCTCTCCCTCTCCCTCTCCATTCCTTCCCCCTCCCCCTCTCCCTGAGCATGGCTGGCTCAGGAATTCTGGGAGTTGAAGTTCACATATTGTCAAAGGGCCATGGTACCCCACCCCTGCACTAAAGCAATCTCTCAGATTATTTCCAGAAGTTTCTGAGATAGTGCCATCCTAAATAGAGAGATAGAAAAAGAAATGAACCAAATTTTTAAAGTGCAACATACCCGAGTTGCAGATGAGGCATCCTTCAGGGCAAGGAATGCAATCTTCTGAGTTGAGGCCTTTGACTTCCCCTGTATATTGGACAATGAAATTCATTGGACAATGAGTTTCATTTTCCTCAGAAAAGGTACACGCTAGCGGTGGTGTTCAGTAGGTTCTGACCAGTTCTGGAAAACTGATAGTGGAAATTTTGAGTAGTTCGGAGAGCCAGCAAATACCATCTCTGACTGGAGATTTTACAGTATCCTTCCCCTGCCATGCCCACCAGGCCATGCTCACAGAACCGGTAGTAAAAATTTTTGAATCCCACCACTGGTACACGCTCATGCACGCACACAAACGGAGCACCGTACTTTCAATTCAAAGGTTTAAAAACTGTTTCAGAGTACATGGCAACAAGTCTCAGCTGCATTGCTTCCTGAGATTTCAGCACATTTCAGCTGAGTTTCATCCCAGGAAACCCTGTTTCTGAAATGCTATATATGCCTGCCATGTTCATTGAAGCTACTTGTTGCTTCAGACAGCTGTCTTATAAAGCAAGAGGTGCTCTCATAAGTGAGGCATAAGTATGTTTTGATGCACTGAAATGTTCCAAGTTCATCGCAGTGAGGAGGAAAGGGAAGGTTGCTGTCAGAAGAATAAGTTGGGGTTCCAACTTGAGCCAGGGTTGCACAAGAATAAATAAAAAAGAGATCCAGACAGCTGTGAGAAAAGAAGAAATATTTATCCTAAAAGCAAATAGTTTGCTTTTAGGGGCAGCTGCAGAGAAATGGGATACAGGGCAGATTTTTATAGAGGTGTCCAGGGTGTGGAAGTGTCTAGTGCTGATTCTAGGGTGACATTTTAGGTATGTGTGTGTGTGTGTGTGTGTGTGTGTGTATGTGTGTGTGTGTATTCTTGTAAACATGCAGCTCCTTTGGGAAACTTAATTTAATTAACTCTATTTGGGTTTGCAGACCTTATCCTTTGATATGTGGATTAGTTCCAGGTAACCTATTTGGAGGTTTGAGAAAGTTTGGGTAAAAGATCCAACCCCCCCCCCCCAATTTGCTATTTTTACTTGATTAATTTAATTTCAGCTTGACTGTCAATTATCTATGGAGACGCTTATTCTCAGACCATTGTGGATTCTGATAATGTTTTAAGGGAAAATGGAAATAGTATAAAGAATAAATATTTGATATAAAACTTCTCACATTGCATTGTAAGCAGCTGTACCTTTTTTGCATTTGGGCTCTTGGCAGCTGTTATTAATGAGATGGTATCCCTCTAAGCACCTCTCACAACTAGTTTGATTCAGGCACTCTTGACAGTGCTCATAGCAGGGCGCACAAGTACCATCCACCTCAGAAGGATAGAAGCCCAAGGGACAGCTCTTCCTGCATTCCCCCAGGTAGAGAAAACGCATGTGGCCTTTCTTATCTGGAAGAGGGAAAGCCAAATTAAGCTTAATTAACAGATTAACAAAATATGCACAAGCATTGTTTTAAAGACCCAGCATTGTGCTAGGAGGAGTCTGAAACATCCTGTGATGACTGTAGTAAGAGAACAGTGCAAAAAACTGTAAACACTACAGAGTAAACCATACCTAACAGTGGGAATCACCTTTTTGTTATCTTTAATTTTCAGGTGTGTGAGGAGGACTCAGCCCAACCATTCATTTGTATCTTCCTTTTTGCTTACATTTCAGCTACTTTGCATCAGGAATGATGAAACCTGATAAGTTGCATCGCCGTCTTGAGGACAGCTCTCAGAAAACAGTAACAATTAGCACGGAATGACCCTTCCTTCCTTCCTTCCTTCCTTCCTTCCTTCCTTCCTTCCTTCCTTCCTTCCTTCCTTCCTTCCTTCCTTCC
>JANHFN010007210.1:0-11847 GCA_032468175.1 Toxicocalamus goodenoughensis
AGTTGCTCTTAATATGATCACAGAGGTCATTTATGTAGAGTATGAAAAGAGTTGGTCCTAGAACACTGCCTTGGGGGTGTTGATAGGTACAGAATTTGATAGGATGCTCCCAATTTTGACCATTTGTTGTCTGAATGTATCTCTGCCATCTGATATTGTCCAAGGAGTCACTTTCTTTGGGAATGTTGGGTAAAAACAGTTTAACGTTTCTTGATAACAGTTTGTCCTTCCTAAAACGCTATCGAGGGAGTTTTCTTATTTTCCTTCTTATTTCTTCCTTCAGATTATTACCATCAGGGATTACATTCCCAAGATCATTGGTCCAGATGCTTTCGAACAATACATTGGCCCTTATCAAGGCTATGATCCCACAATCAATCCAACAGTAACCAACGTATTTTCAACCGCAGCCTTTCGCTTTGCTCATGCTGCAATTCATCCACTGGTGAAGAGGCTCAATGCACAGTATAAGGAAGACCCAACTCTTCCTAATCTTTACTTGCATGAGGTTTTTTTCACTCCCTGGAGACTCATTAAAGAAGGTACTTTATGTAAGGCGGTTAGATCCACTAACATCACAACAATATTCTTTCTAATTGAATTTTCTTTCAATGAAAAGGTTTTGTTTTCATTTTAACATTGTTCTGACTGCTGAATCATTAGCTAACACATTTTGGTTTTCTGTTTCTGGCTGGTAGAATTAATTACTCACCCTTTTTATTCAGAGTTTTGCAGCATTAATTCAGCGCTAGGAAAATAAACACAGATGACTGATGCTTCACTTTACATCTTTATAAACATAATAAGTAGATTTTACAAACCAATTGTAGATTTCTCCAACATGGAGCAATCTCAGACAGAAGTAGACATGTTACAAATGCAGAGAGCTTCAGCAGCAACTTCAGCAGCTCAGAAGCAGACATCAGTTTCACTTTAGTTCAGCAGGCAAGCATTATACACAGCAGAGGAGAGAAGCAGTTTCATTTCCAATAGACAGACTCAGAGCTCAACGTAGCTGCAGATCTTAACATAGAGCCATGCCTAGGCTACTTCTAGTTTCAGTTTCCTAGGCTACTTCTAGTTTCAGTTTCCTAGGCTATTTCTAGTTTCAGTTTTCAAACAGTTCTCATTGGCTGACTTAGTTGCTATGCCTATTCATTGGCTGACCTTGTTACCATGCTCTATTCCAGTTCACGAATATACTCTGACAAAGGAGTGCGATTTAACTAATGCTGGTGAGATGCTTCAAAGGTAGATGATGGTGAGCAACGGTCAAGAGAGGCTTTGTGATGATGGGCAGGTAAAGAACAAAGCCTAGCCTGTATTGGTGTGACAGATGCTTTTTCTCAAATGTACTTCCCAAGTGTCTTTTAGCACGCAGATGGCTATTTTTGCAAAGGGTTGCCCTCTAAAGAGGCAAGAACAGGCCATCTCACAACACTCATCCTGGCCTGGCGCTTAGAACATTATCTTTCAAAACGAGATACATTTATTACAGATATGTGGTGGACATCTCTCCTTTTGGAGCACAATGGCTATTAACAGTTCTTGGCCAAAATACATAGGATTGGATTGTAAGAATAGAAAGGAAACAAGATTTGAACTGACTGCTTATCCTTTTGCTGACTTTGTGAAGGACACTGGAAAGAAAGAAAGAAAAGAAAAAAAAGAAAAGAGCATCCCTAAGAAGAGATACCTTAGAAAATAATCCAAGGGAATACTTAAGCTCAAAGATGCAGCTTCAACAAATTAAATCCTGAAATGAGGACCGCGATCTCAAGGGCTCCATGGAAGAAGTTAATAATGAGGAAGGCTAGGTTAATAAAAAGCCCACGCTGAAAAATAAACGGGTAAGAAGCGCACAGCAGTTGGTGGTGTGCCCCTAGTGGGGCTTGGAGGGACAGAATCTGAATCTGACAGGTATGAGCCAAGCCTCCAAGGTCTACTTACGGTACGCAACGCTTTGCAAAAAAAGAAAAAGTATTTTGATGGATGTAAAAAGTCCACAGGTATCTGAGGATCACATGAGTTACGTCTATCTGGCACCAGGACTTGAGGAAAAGCCAATCTGGTTGCCAGCCAAGCCATGGTTTTCCCCAGGCAGGGATTTGTAAGTAACCCTTAACCTATGACCAATGAGCCAGCAAGCCTAGATTGATTATAACAGACTTGACCGGTAAGTGGCTCCTGAGGATCTTAGGAAGATGCATTTGTCTGGACCCCGGTTCTTTTCATTCTAGGATGCCTAGGACGGAACCAGAGACTTCCAACATGCAAAGCCAGAGGATCCTTCCATTCACAGATCTCAAGCACTTACAAGGAACGGTTAGGGAGCTCGTCGGGGAAGCTGCAAAGAGAAGAGGAGTCAGTCTGCTCCTGTATACTGCCGCTCCCTGTTACCAGCTGCCAGCTGCCAAAGTCGGTGGAGATGGAGGATCCGGGAAGAGAAAGGTCAGCTGATCTGAAGCAGAGAGAGAGGAGATGATGCAAATCAGTGGCTTCGTTCAGGTCTTCTGCTTAAAAAAAGGTTCACTGGCGGTTTTAGCACCTTAAAAAGTTACACGGCAATGCAAACTGTCAGGCAGGGGGGCATTTAAAAAAAAAAAAAAGAGAGAGAGAGAGATGGAGGACCACAGAGCCCATGAAGCTTCCTTGTAAGAGTGAAAGACATGCCAAAGAAAAGTACTCTAGTTTAAAGCAGGCGAATTGAGCCAAACCAGGCAGTGGTCATTTTGGAGCTGCAAGATCCAATAGCCATCATGCTTAAGAGCCCAAGAAATGGATGCTGTGTACACACCCACGCTGTGTCCCTACAAGCAAGTGCACACCCACGCTGTGTCCCTACAAGCCGGAGGTTCCCCCGCTGCCCCAATAGCTCATGTTCTGTAGGGCACAAACTGAAGCTTTCCGACCCTTCCCAGCCCAGAGCAGAGCTCCCAACCTGAAGCAATATCCCCCATTTTATGGGAAACAACAGCCCTTTCCAGACAGGGCTTGGATTGCAAAAGCAGGCACCTGAGTAGGTGGAAGGCAAAAAAACCAACAACCCAGAATTTAAGGAAAGAAGGTGATTTGGTGGCAGTGAAGTGGAGAACTCTTCAGAGGGTGCGAATCTTCATCTTCATCTTCTTCCAACAAGATACTTTTCAAAATCTGTTGTCTGCACTCTTCCTGTTGTTCCAGGAGGCAGAGCTGGTTGGTAGACTGTGTTAGTATTAAATCATAATACAAGCCGGGCAATTGAAGGAAAGCCAAAAGAAACCCAGAAGCGTCAATTGTGCGATAGATAGCAAGCTCACAAGGAGAGCATTTTAAAAACAAAACACGATCCTTCAGAATATTTATTTCAATTGGTGGTGACAAACCTGATTTATGGTAATACTGGATGCCTTACCTGAAGGGTCATTTGTATGTAACAAGGAACAATCCAGATTATTAATTTGAAAAGGCAACTACAGTACAGATAAATCAATGGTCTTCCCTTTTTAGCAGCTCCCCTTGCTATCCTACAATATTGTAGCAGCTCCCCTTGCTATCCTACAATATTGCCATTTCTGACAAAAGCAGGAAAGCAATGTGCTTTCACATTTTTTATTGAGTCCAGACCACTGCCTGGATTATCTGGTCATGGTGATTCAGTGATTTAAGATGCAAGTACAGTTAGTCCTCGACTTACGACCACAACTGAGCCCAACATTTATGTTGCTAAGTGTTGGGTGAGTTTTTTGTTAGGGGAGTTTTCCCCATTTTACAACTTTCTTGCCGCAGTTGTTAAATGAATCATTGCAGTGTTTAAGTTAGTAACAAGGTTGTTAAGTGAATCTGGCTTCCCCATTGACTTTGTTTGTCAGAAGGTCACAAAAACTGTTCACTTGGCCCCGGGATACTGCAACTGTCATAAATACGAACCAGTTGTCAAGCATCCCAATTTTGATCATGTGACCATGGGGGGAAATGTTGCAATGGTCGTAAAAGTGTGAAAAACGATCGCAAGTCACTTTTTTCCAGTGCCGCTGTAACTTTGAAAGGTCACTAAGTGAACTTAGAACTAAGGAGAAAGTTCCTGACATTTAGATCAATGAATCAGTGGCACAACTTGCCTCCAGAAGTTGTGAATGCTCCAACACTGGAAGATTTTAACAAGAGATTGGATAACCCTTTGTCTGAAGTGGTGTTCCAAGGTCTCTTCCAACTCAGTCTGTTAACAGCTGTTAAGTCAAGGACTATCTGAATTAGCTTTGTATTTATTGACTCCTGGACTTTTCAAGGTTATAACATACAAATGAGAATAAAAAGCTTTTAAATTTTTTGTCCAATAGTTTATCCAAAAAAAATAACTGACGGGGCTTAGGTAACAGATCGCATGCAATTTGTCATAATGGCTAATGGAATATTCCCCTGAAATTCTCCATCCCTGCTCTCCTTAATCCTGAACGTTGAATCTCCACATAGGCACCGTGACTAATAGTAACTGATGTTAGTTATCAGATGACATCCATTCTGACTTCCCACATGCCAAGACCAGGAATCTGTTGGCAGCCTTTTTCCTAGGATAATGCTGGAGGGGATGTGAATTTGTCTATAAAGAAAAAAATCCATGCCAGGAATGAAGAGGGACCTTCACAGTCAACTTCAGCTAACTTAGAAGAGAATGATCCGTGCACACATGTTCGCTACCGCTTTAACCTAATCCTGCAAAGTTTTTTCTCCAGTAATATCATACTACTAACTAGAGCATATAAAACATTTGCTAGACCAATATTTGAATACACTTCATCTGTCTGGAATCCACATTACATATCGGATATTAATACAGTCGAGAAAGTCCAGAAATATTTCACAAGAAGAGTTCTCCATTCCTCTACTCGTTGCAGAATACCTTAGGCCACCAGACTCGAAATTCTAGACCTAGAAAACCCAGAACTCCGCTGTCTTTGGTCCAATCTAAGTTTCGTACGTAAAATTATCTACTGCAATGTCCTACCTGTCAATGAATACTTCAGCTTCAACCATACAATACAAGAGCACACAATAGATACAAACTCAAGGGACCAAACTTGATTGCAGGAAATACGACGTCAGCAACAGACTCTGTGGTTTTTTTCCCCCAAACCTCAAAAACTTTAACCTTAGACTGTCTACTATTGACCTCACCCCTTTCCTAAGAGGTCTTAGGAGGCGTGCATAAGTGCACCAACGTGCCTACCGTCCCTGTCCTATTGTTTCTTTCTTATTCATATCCATTAAATGTATTCATCACCATGCTTTTACTTATACCTGTTATCTAATACTTGCTTGACAAAGAAATAAATAAACAAGCAAATAAATAAATAAATCTAGAAGGCCACTTCCCTCTGCTTTGAAAAGATCTGAAATCTGGACTTCCCTTGAAGAGAAGGAAAGCCGGCAAAATCTCGCTTGCAAGGAGCTACTTAACAGAACTGAAAAGTATGTAAAGGAACATGGGTTTGACTGAGAGAAAGTGGAGGGAAATGTTAAGAGTCTATAAAAAGGATGTCTGCATCTTGGGAAAAGGAAGAAACTTAAAACACAACTCCACCTAGATTGTGTTGGGTATGAAACCAAAGGGGTGGGGGGCTCTGACAGGCTTTCAAGAGTCTATTAGTGCCACAGCTGCATTAAAGGACATTGCAAGACTCCCATGGATCCCCGTTTCCTGACCTTGCCCACCTCAAATGGTTGACAGCGGGGCAGCATTGTGGGAGAATTGGCTGAACAAGGAAACCTGCCTGTTGGGGGAAATTGATGGACCAGAAGGGGTCAGGCGTTAATGGCTCCCTGATGCAACCAACACACCAGCACAGGGTTTCTTTCATTGAAGTCATAGCAACCGTCTCCTCCTTGTGCGAGAGTAGAGAGGGCCTTGCAATTGTTACAACAAGATCATTTTGGGAGTAGAAGAAAGAGTGGTGGCAAATGGCTGAACCCAGAATAGAGAAGAATTATTCAGTGATTGGAACAGCAGTTGTGTCCTGGGATTGAGGTAAGAGAAATAGAGGTCCAGATTAGTTAAGGATTAACTACTTAGTTAAGAAGGTTGCAGGGCAGCCAGGAGGTCTTCTGCAATAGGAATGGTAGAAAAGACTGCTTCATCTAAGAGGAATTACCTCAGAAGAAATTCTCTATGGAGGAATTACCTCCATAGACATTTACCTCAAAAGAAGTTAGCAACAGGTATAGTTCACTTGATTGTCAGAGGTCCAGATCAGTGTTTCCCAACCTTGACTATTTTAAGATGTGTGGACTTCAACTCCCAGAATTCCTCAGCCAACATGGCATACATAATGGCTGAGGAATTCTGGGAGATGAAGTCCACACATCTTAAAAGTAGGCATGGTTAGGAAACGTTAATCTGGACTGTCCACCTTATAGCAAAAGAACAAAATAATGGGGCAGGAATAAAGGGACAGAATGGGACTGAAGAGCTATAGATAAGACTTCATCGTACATATATATTGCTCCAGACATAATCAAACTTTCCAAAAAATCTAGGGCTTCCCCTTTTTTTACATTCATGCATTCACACCAGAGAGGTTTGCAATCAAGCAGTCCAATTAAGAACTATAATTTGGAAAGCCAGTGGAATGCAAGAAGCAAAGGAGATACTGTGGGTTTCTTCATCAGCAAAATCAAAAGAAAAAGAAATAAATGCCAGTGTCCTGGAATGTTCTACTTGCATGAAAAAGGAAGATTACAACAAGTTTCTAGTCCATAAGATTTTAGAGAAGAATTGAAGAAATAACATTGAGAAAAGGAGAAATTGAGAAGATCGTCCATGAGACAAGCTTGATGTGTCCAGTTCATCTTCCTAGAATTTGTTGTGGTTAGCTGGCAGCAGGTGCAGATGGCTGAGGAGACCAAGGACTCTGATGACGGGTGAAGACCATCAGGGAGTGGACTGCTGCCTTCAGAGATTGTGGGGGCTGGCAGCAATGATGAGGAGGTTCCCGAGGAGCCAATGCCAAGCGTGTGTGAACGCAGGATGATTTGTAGAAGAGAACAGCTGGAGCAGCACAGGCGACTCAGGAGTAAGGATGCAACATAATGGCCCCTCCCTCCAGGGAATATAAGCCTGGTTTCAAAAGGTTTTTGCCTTTGCAAAAGGCAAAAACACTCTAAGGACCCAGCATTGTGTGTAGAGACTCCAGCTTATCTGAAGAATTCTGTCAAGGCTTTTCTGGTTGGACTAATTGGCCGCAAGCCATCTTTTATCTACAAAGAAGTTATTTGTAGATTAAAACTGTGAAGGTTTGAGTTGTTGCGTTTGTTTGAGATTTTCTTTCTGGTAACAGGGTTGGGTCAGAACAGTTGCATGCTGGATGGGAAGGGAAAGAGGGAGAGAGAAAAGGATATTGGGAAGTGAGAAAGGGAGATAATGGGGGGCAGGCTATATCCAATCTACCTTTGGCTCTGCCCTTGTGTTTCTTTGGCCCCTCCCATCAATTTTGACATATAATTTCCAATAGATTATCCCCAGGGGTGAAATTCAATTTTTTTCCCTACCGGCTCTGTGGGCGTGGCTTGGTGGGTTTGGCTTGGTGGGATTCAGTCTCTAAAAGAAAGAAGGTGGGCGGGCGTGGGAGGGGCCAACTGATTCAAATCGTCCCTACCACCTCTCCCGAGGTGGTGTGAGGTGGTTGACTTTCACCCCTGATTATCCCCCATAAAATAATGCGGCTTTTACTAGGTAAAAGGTTCTTCATCTCCGACTCAGACCTCTCTTGGGAAGGTTCAAGGAACTTTGTATCATGATCACAGCCATATCCACGCAGAAACCAATCCCGTTGAATTCAGTGGCACTTGGTCCTAGCGGAATGTCACAGAATTGCAGCACCCTTGGTGTCATTCTATACCAGAACACCAGTCAGTTTAGCGCTAGCAGGATATTCATTCTGGCTCTTGGGAGCAATTCACGGATAAGCGGAAATTAGGAGATTCATATTTTGTCTGCCTGATGAACTGCTGTGCTGTTTTACAAACTGAACTTTCCCTGCCCTTTTCCTTCTTGTGATCTTGTGGTTTCTTTTGTTATTCGCCCTGAGAGGCATCCATCTTTTTAAAGTCAAATGTTTTTCAGACCTTTCTACTGGAAACGTCAGAGACACCAGGTAGAGCTTCTTCAATGGGTTCTGGGATTCACATGAAATGACTGTTGTCACCTTCATTCCTGAGCTCCCAAGGAGATGAAAAGGGAGAATTGAAGGTCAAGAAGATATCTGAATTATGTCCTGGAGCTACAGCAGGATGTCCAAGAGATCAGCTCTTTTGGGGGCTTCCTTATTGATATATTTACTTGTTGCATTTATTTTCTCCAGGAATTCTAAGTGGTATTCTTCTCTCCGAATATATATTTATCCTCATGGCAGCACAGTGAAATAAGTTAGATTCGATAAATAGCCCTATCTTTTTCTGGATAGTGGCCACCTTTGGTATTTTAAAAGCATGTTATGTATGCTGTGGCCATCAAGGGGAAGCCTGCCATTCACAAAGTGGCTTTTAGGGCTGTTTGTCCAGTTGTAAAGCAAATACATCATTTAGAGCAGGGGTGTCAAACTCACAGCCAGTGGGCTGGATGCGTCATGTGCTGGCCCCACCCCCGCCTGGTTTAGCGAAGGGGAAAATAGTCCTGATACATCACATGACAACACCGTGACAATGCAAGGTTGACACCCCTGATTTAGAGTATAGAACCTGAAGAATATAAAACTATTAGGCCTACTAGTGACCAGGGGGACATGATTTAGGACTTTAGCCTTGTGATAGAAAGCGGCATAAAGTTACTTAAGATTGAATAGGGACTTGAACCCGGGACAACTTGTGAAACATCACACCTGCTAGTTTTCTTTAGGATAGCAACTGGTTTTTATACATCCCCCAATTTTACTGAAATGAAGTTGCCTAATCAGACAGTTAATTTCATATTTACAGCGTTATCAGTTACTGAGAAAGAGTTATGACCACATGGCATTAAGGAATATTTTAGGTTCTGTCTTATTGATGCTTCAGGTGCTTTCAGTCACTTGCTCCCTAGGGTTATCAAATTGATAAGGATTCAGAATCCAATTTGATTCTGATGGAGATTTACAATTAAACTACCATTATATAAATATATATATAAATATATAAATATATATATAAATAAAAATAAATAAATAAAATAAAATCTAACTTGGATGTTGCTGTTCCCTAAACAAACTTGGATAGAAATGGGAAAATATGCTTTATAAGCTGTACAAAAGTAAACAATGATCAGAAGAATGTACCTAATTACATTATATAGGGTACAAACTGTTTTTGTCAGTTGCTCTTCTATGAGAGGCATCTAAAATATATTCCAATTTAGTATAATTCAATCAAAAGTGTTGAGGTCAAAAGATTTAACATTATTTTCAGTTTGGGGATATGCTTCAATCTGGAGATACATTTCAGACATTATATAGATAATTTTTCAGTCTTTTATGAGCAAGTCAAATCTTCAGTGCTAGGGATATAAATTTCCGCATAGACCTGAATAATTGTCAGACATTAATTATCATGTCATTCCTTTTCTATGAAGTGATGCCTTAGGCCCCCTCAGCAGTTGGAATATATTCTGCATGTAACAACATATCAAACTTTAGCATTCCTATATTTTTTTTAAAAATGGTTTTCAACTTCATTATGGATGGATAACTCAGAGAGCCTCCAGGTATATGCAGGTTCAGTGACATTTAAAAAAAATACTTTAGCCTTCTTGAGCAAACACCGTTTTTCAAAAAAGCTAGAAAACGAAACCATTTCTACCTCAGACAGATTTTGTTCCTGATCCCCTCTTATTATTGGGGATAGTGGTCACAGGAATCTTTCTTAACTCTACCATTTGATAACTCAGAGATCTAATCCAGCATGGCAACATAAATTAGAAATGTTTGAATACTGCAATATTCTGACACCCATTATCTCTGGCAAGACACAGTAGAGAACAATATTCATGATGGTTTACCAAACTTCTTAAATATTCAGATGAACCTATGAGATAGCCCTCTCAGACTCAGAGATCTATATGGCCACAAATTTATATAGCTTTGTTTGAAACAGATCTATATACTTATTAAAATTCTTTGGTCTCGTCGTTTGCAATCTTCTGTGGAGCAAAATAATGCATCAGAGGGCAATAACTGAATCAATGTTTTTGAAATTGGGCAAAGTCATGGCCACTTCAATGCTACTGAACACTGTGTTGCCACTGTCACTCATGGCCACATGATTGTCATTTCCAATGTTCCCTGCCAGCTTCCTACAAGGAAAGCCATTGGGGAAGCTGGCAGGAAAGTTTGGAAGTCCCTTCTGCTCCCATTGTTCTTTTGTTCAGCCATGTTCCTTCTGTTTCTCTGTTGGAGTAAGAAAATATCTCTGAAACGATGACCCAATGGATCATGGATTTGTTTAGTTGCAACTAAAAGCAAGAGCTGCTTGGTGATGCTAGCCTTGGAATTTTCATTCCAAAGAATTTAATTTGTTGCCATGTTTCTAGTCCTCTTAGTGCAAGAAGAGGTTTTGTTTTCATTTCCTTGGTGCTCAGATGTTTTGAATTGTGATTTCCCTTATTTTGTTGTTGTTACATTCGAACTATTTGAATTAATTACATTTGCACAGCTTTGCATTTATATTGTGACTGTGCATACTGCCTATACTGAAAAACTGGCTGTTAAAAAAAAGCAAATAAATAACTCAATGCTGAAAAATATCCAGGATGAATTATTTGTGTTGTGTTGTTCTATGAATAAGCAGCTCATTCTGTGATGGCATAATTAGATCAGAAATTGGACTTCTGCCTTAGAGTGGGTAAAGACTATATTTAATTATGATGTTGCGTGTGACAAAATAATATTGCATTTCTGTTATTAATTGTGCTTGTTACTTTTTAAAATCAAGCTGTCTGAACATAGGTGAACATGGACAATCTCAATTCTGCTTACCCCAGCACTCCAAAATACATTTCAACACTGATTTATATTACAGCTTTAGACTGCTACAAGTCTAGAAGTGCCCAATATAGCAGGCAACCTGTCACATACCATGAATTTTATTTAGGATGATGTCAAGTAATACATACTTGACTCTAAAGCTTCTAAGAAATCTACAAACCAATTGGGGGAAAACACCTGGGCAAAATGAAATAGTGTCTTCTAGGTAATTGTGTTAGTTAATAATATGATCAGCCTGCAGCTACTAAAAAACTAGATATACATGCACATACAATCATAAGTAAAACCTAGACTTAGTAATGCTAAACAAACAAATTCACACACACACACACTTTCCTGGCTTATACATTTTTAAACATTTTGTGGTATTGGAAGATTGCTCTATACCAATATTTCTCAACCTTAGCAACTTTAAGTTATATCGACTTCAACTCCCAGAATTCCACAGCCAGCTTGTTGGTTAGGGAATTCTGGTAGTTGAAGTCCACACAACCTAGAGTTGCTAAGGTTGAATAGCACTGCTCTGTACACTATGTATTATTGTACTTAAAAAAAATATTTTGGGACTCTGCAGTAGGCAATGCAAGTCAAGACAAGAACAATAAAATATATAAATAAACAGGTTGCCTTACCCTGGAACAACCCTGTAAGATAAGTTGGGCTAAGAGAGAGAGTTTGGTCAAAAATCACTCAGACTTTCATTGCTAAAACTGAACCTGAACCCACAGTTTCCTGATTTCTATCTTAGTGCCTTAACCACAAGACCAAACTGGCCAAACTAGTTCTTCTTTCTTTCTTTCTTTCTTTCTTTCTTTCTTTCTTTCTTTCTTTCTTTCTTTCTTTCTTTCTTTCTTTCTTT
>JANHFN010007212.1:6899-17602 GCA_032468175.1 Toxicocalamus goodenoughensis
ATTGCTGTACACCGCCCCGAGTCCTTCGGGAGAGGGGCGGTATATAAATTGGAATAATAAATAAATAAATAAATAAAATAAGATCAAAGTTTTGGACTGGTTTATCCAGAGCCTAAACTTGAATCCAGGTTTCACTGAAAAAGCTATGGCTTCCATGGCTGACTCGCTATGCATCCCTGCTTGCAACTAGGCAACAGAAACCAGGGAGGGGAGAGGGGGGTGGTTGGAATGTATGAGTGGCTTGGGAGAGAATTTGAGGAATGCAGGTGCACTATCTGTAGCCTGCGAGAATTCTAACACCTCAAGGTGAAATGCTGCAAGGTGTGCAGACTGTACCCAAAACAAAGGGAGTAGTTAATGGGGAGAAGAGGGAATAAGAAACTTCCTTTCTGCAAACTCAGTGCCTCATCCCATTGCTTATGAAAGTTCACTAGCCTTTCATTGAGTTTTTCCCCCCAAAAGGTTTTATAATAGGGGAAATGAAAGAATTTGACTTCCATGAATTCTCTTTTGTGGTTTACAATAATTTTAAGTCATTGTCTCTAATCTAAATAAAAAATGCTGATTATCAAAGACAAAAATTTCTTACTTGTTTGAGGGAAACCTATAATGGGAAAGATTGAAAATTATGTGTCAGACTAAAATCAGTCTTAAACACCTGGATAGAGGTCTACTGTCTTATAAATAATGTTGACATTTCATGAATATAATATTTTTGTTTGCATGCTATCTTTTCTTCAAACAGCATTGGATTCCAAGGCAAACAATCTGTCCAGTTTGTCCAAGAAATACCGCCAGGATGCGAAATATCTGAACATGCGTTCCACTTATGCCAAGCTTGCTGCTATTGCTGTGTTTTTTATTATGCTGATTGTTTATGTGCGGTTCTGGTGGCTGTAAGAGATTAAAAGACCCCCCAAGAGGAATATTTAATAATAATAAGCATATCACTGTTAAGTAGCTAATATCAGAGGATGTATATTAGAATCTGCCTAGACATTTCCTTATAATGAGAATTGCTTCTATTTCCAAATGTCAGAACTTGATGAGACTAATGATTTTCTTTTGTAGCAGTTAATTGCTTGGAAGACAAAACATTTTTCCAGCTGACAAATAGGAGTAGCCTCATTTGATCCACCTACTATTCAACACTACTGTTAACAGACAAACAAAAATAAGTGCAGCCCTGGTAGGGGATTCTAATGGGTATTCCTTGTTAATTGTAGAGAAATTCCTGTTTCAATAGTGGCACATGTGTGTATGTGTGTATATAACACAGTTTTTTTTTAGTTTATCCAATCAATACTAATTTTATATTGTCAAATCTCTTGACTCATTACCCTGTTAATTTAGTAAGTCCATAAAATATTTCTTCATCTGGCTTCTATGACTGGTAAGTGAAATGGGGAAATAATTTTGAGTTAACTTCACTGTAAATATTTAAATATCATGCTAAACTGAGGCCGTGTGTGTTCTGACTGAGCTACAGCAGCCACTGTTAGACATATTTCTGTACAGCTGGAGAAATACTTCAGCTTTTATTTCTGGCTAACTCGATTGTCATACCATCTGAACCAAATCAGGTTATTTTGAAGCTTATGGACAATTCCTCATGACTAAGCAAGGAAATGGAAGACTGGACCAAGATTCACCAAGGTTTGGTTACTCTGGCCTTTCTCAACTTATACTGAATTGACAAATGCCCTCAAATGTTGTTTCGAACTGTAAATAATCGACTAGCTGAGTATCTCTTCTTGAAAAAATACAGTAGAAGAGCAGGCTTCTTCCTGAGAGCTTGAATATACTGTATATTTTGAAAAAATTAACTCCTCTATTTCATAGAAGTTTGTTTCAACTTTTGTATCACAAAAGATAAATTGTCATGCAACAGATTCTGTGATGATACTGCTCTCTACAAGGTATGCACATCTATTTTGGGAATTTACCTAGTTGCAAGTAAATTCAGTTCCATGAGTAATGTCATAAAAATTCTGCAGAATAAACAAAATAACTTCTCAATTCTGGCAAGGCCAAAGAATTTTAAGCTCCAAAATTAAGTTGTCTCTTGCCATTCACATCTCAGCACTGAAATAAATGTACATGTAGTCCCCAACTTACAACCATTTGTTTAAGTAACACTTCAAAGTTACAAAAGTACTGAAAAAAGTGACTTATAGCTTGTTTTCATACTTATGACCATTGTAGCATTTTGATCATCATGTGATCAAAATTTGGGTCCTGTGATCAAAATGTGGCTTGGCAACTGGCATGTATTTATGACAGTTGCAATGTCCTGGGATCATTTGTTAGCTTCCTAGCTGGCTTCCGACAAGTGAAGTCAATGGGGAAAGTCCAGATTCACATAATAGCATGATTCACTTAACAACTGCAGTGGTTCACTTACCAGTTGTGGCAAAAAAGATCATAAATTGGGGCACAACTCACTTAGCTGTTTTGCTTAGCAACAAAAATTTTAAGCTCAATTATGGTCATAAGTTGAGGACTACCTTTTTAATATAAATCTCATATTTAGTTTCTTGGTCTGTCTTCTATCTTCTTTGTATATACAGTATTTTCAAGATATCAGTTTGAATGTTTAAATGATAGGAACCAGTGTCCCAATTAACAACCATATTCTGTTATTGCAAGAACTCTACTATTACTATTTCATATAAAATATTCCTTTTTGTTTTATGCAGATTTCCACTGGAAATTGAGGTAATAATGAGGATAATACTTCAAGAAAACATTGCACAGGACAAGTAGGGCTGTTGAAACTGTTCTGTTAGGCAGTGTGGTTATATGGTTTTTTTTAACTAATGGCCACATTGTTTAATGACAGTTTCTGGTCTTAATTAGCATAATTAAGCAAGGACTACTTGTATGAGGATTCCTGCACTGGGTTATTAGGTTGGACTAGAATCTCCTTTGAATCCTATAATTCGAAGATGGTGTATTATTTTTAGAATCTGCCAATTCCAGAACAACTCTAGAGATAGAAATTAGTAGAGATCTGGAACTGAAGTAATTAATAATCTGCACTTTTTCCTCAGGATTCCAGTGATCTGTCACCTGGTACATTATGATATAATAAGCTTGCCAAAAGTCAGTAAGTTAGGTCTGGTTAGGAGTGCTCTGGCAGATATGTCTACTAATAAAACTTGTCCAGAATTTTCTTCCTGCTGTGTTTCAAAGCTTATTTACAGTCATACAATACAGCTATTACAAATCCACATGTTATTAATTGTATCCAAACTAATTGCTATATAAAATTAGCTGATTCCATTTGTTAAGGTTGCCTGATGAAGAAAGTTTGTTGGCCAACATCATTTCACCCCAAATTCAAAGCATCCTTTTGCCACCAGCACATAATGAAAAAATAACTCCAGACCTCTTCATGCTACTTAGTTAAAAGAAAGGCAGAAGTTGTTCTTGATACAGTGTTTATATATTGTGTGTATGTCTCTACTGCCTTATGTACAAATTGATGCTGGATATCTGTATAAGACATACTAACCTGAAACAACTCATAATATGTTTTGATATCTGTCACTAAAAAGGAATATTTACATATATGGTAAAGATAGATTTGTTGTGGTCATATAGATCTATTGAACTGTTTCTTGTACTTCAAAACAAGAGTTGTGTAGGTTATGCTGTATCAAACATCCTGTTCATAAATGTTTCTAGTTTTGTTTTAAACACAAGTAAATGTGTTGAGAACGCTTGGATTAGAGAAAAGTACATAGCTTTGATATGCTCTTCCTGGAACACCATTCATTTTCTCTGGTTTTTACTTTATTGGAAATTGGAATAGCCAAAATATTCTGGGTTCTGCTTCTCTTATACTGGCTAAACTGAAATGGCACATCAGAAATATCCAGCATGAGACAAAACATATTTTCCATTTGATCACAGCTGGCAGATCCAGACAGAATGGCCGTGGTAAAAGTAATTCTCTGAAGTAATTCAGGAATTTGAAGGACTGCAAATTTCTCATCTTATTCTAACTTTTAGCACTAACTTGTTTTAATTTCCTGATGGTTGGCTTTTCAATGGTTTGAACCACAGAACCAGATTTAGATATAAATTAAAATTCACCTTAAGACAGGGATGAGTAATTAATTTTTCCAAGGGGTCACATAACAAATTGGGGCTGTTGTGGAGGGCTAAACATTACTGTGCTCCACCCACTCATGCAGAAGCCTCTGCTTTGAGAGGCAAAGCCCAGGTCCCCACACAAGATGATCATTGCCGCTGCCTTAGGCAAGGTGTGAGCACTGCAGTGTAGAAAAAAAAATTGCTGCTGCCACCAGCTAACTGAAGGAATGCACAGATGAAGTCAACTCAGCTTCTGCTGCCCCTGCGGCAGGCTTGTTTATTATATTTAACATCTAATTTCCAATTGATCTCCATGGGCCAGACAAGGACAGCCAAAAGGCCGGATGTGGCCTGGGGGTTGTTAAACAGCCATGTATGCCTTAGGGCCTCACGGTCTGAAGGGACTTTTCAACAATTCTGATTTTTTTTCATTTGTAAAAGTTTTATGATAATTCTATATATGAAATTACTTACAGGCCAAGACAAATATTTTACCATGCATTAAATATAAAACAAAATAATAAAAAATATGCAGGGAAACATTTATGTGAGAATCTTCTCTATTGCTCACATGATCCTAATTAAGGTCTACTTTGTTTCTACCTGCATTTACACTTGTTCAGAGAAGGCTTTGAACAAGAGGTATTGTTATATATTTTGCAACATTCTTAAGTTCAATTTTTTACACAATTTTATTTTCTCTTAGCATTTGCCAAATAGTTTCTACAGCAGCTGTATCCAACCTGCAGCCCATGGGCCTTATGTCTCTGGATGACTAGCAATGTGACTTCACAAGATCATAAGCTTTTAACATATGATTTATATACATTGTTATATATTTTCTCTTCGCTCAGATGCCAAAAGGTTGGGTACCCATGCTCAACATCAGGGATGTCAAACTTGTGTCATCACATCACGTGATGTATTATGACTTCCCCCCCCCCTTTTGCTAAACTGGGTGTGGGTGTGGCCAGCACATGACACATCCGGGCCATGGGCCATGAGTTTGGCACCCCACTCTACATCTTTCCACCAGTTAATGTTTTTGCCATGTCTAGACTTGCTAAAAGGAATACAAAAGAGATTTACATGTTAGTTTACTACCAGGATAGATCAGGCAGAATTTGACTACTTTTATGTTGGTATTTGTTTCTGAAATTGGTGTTATTTATTAAGAATTAGCATAATGGAAAATACTTCTGACTTAATTTTAAAAACACTTTAATATATTTTATATATTCATGCATTCAGGCTGCCGCCATGCTTTAAAATATAAACAAGCAGTACAGTACTCAACAGACATTAAAGACATTATGTTTTTCATGTATTTACAAAGTCATATTATTAGCAATATAAGCCACAATAATGAGTATATTTGTATGACATTGTGACCTATTCCTGTTGATTAACCAGCCATCTTTTCTAATATTAATCGATTTGTTTTTTGAGGAGAAACAACAGAGCATTCCATTTGAAGACTTTGTAGTGGAGGAATCTCTGAAATAATCTCATGTTCCTTCATATTGCTACTACTACAATGCCCAGTTGCATTTAGTAATACCTCATCTATAGCACTCAAATTTCCAGAGCCCTTGGATTCATTTTATTGACAGTTGCTATTAATTATTAGTGTGATTTATTTATCTTAAATGTGTCTGTTTATTTTAAATATCTCAACATCTTTACCACACTACTTTTAGAATAGTTTTGCTATAGTATTTGCAATCTCACACTTTGTTTTCTTTCTGTTTATAAGCTGGTCTACGATTATAGTATTTTGTCTTTATTCAATTTGAAGTTTTAGGTACTTAGAGATGTTGTAGTCACATTCACCAGGGAAGAGCCACTGTATAGTTAAAAACTATTTAAAATGTGATTTGATATGCAAATACCGATTTGCTTCTATTGTCTTCCTGCAAAGTTAATTAAGAATTGGTTGCCTCAGTTATTTTAAAGTAACTTTGCCTAATTGCAAACAAAAGCAGTTTTCAGGCTCTAAAACTATAATAAAAACTAAAAAGCAGAAAGTGGTATTTTTAGCCAAAACTTGATTACAGATAAAAGAAAATATTAGCATCTTTGGTTATTTTTACAACTGAAAAACTTGTAAAGCCACCTAATGTTTAGGTCAAATAGAAAAAGTTTAAAAGGGGATATCAAGGATACAAAACAAAGATTAAATCTGATTTAGCTTCCTACACTTAAGCATGAGGCAGGCAGAAACATTTAGACAATTATATTGTATTTTGCTGCAAATTCCATCTGTTCCATGGCATACGTTTTTTACTATTCTGTCAAAATAATATGATTTAGAGGTAAATGAGAATGCACACGCTTTACGCGTTATCAACTACTACTTCTCCTCCCCTTCTGGGCGGGAAAAAGAAAGATGGCTGGTTGTGACTGCCAATTTGTTCCGCCCCGCTCCGCCCATAGAATTACTACAATCCTTCTATAAATTTTGAATTTATTAGCAAAGTGGAGCACTACTACTGAGCTCAAGTCATGCCATCCTACTTAGTGACAGTGGCGACGGGAAATCAGTGGTTCGCAGGGACTGACGACTATATCTACCTTACCTTGGTGGGCCTAGCCGGCACGAGCGAGAGACACCTACTTGACAAGCCCTTCTATAATGACTTCGAGCGCGGTGCTGTGAGTGAGGTGGTGGGCGGGCTGTGGGATATCACTCGAGATATGTACGATTGGTTCTCTCTAAGCACAAATTATTTGAGATTAAGTTTTATAGCGACAAAAAGTCCTTTATCTCTCAGTAGTTCTTCATTGATATTGGCTTCCTATTTACACTCTTATATCATTTCTTCTAAGCTATCGAGGGATGTTTGCATTCTGCCACAGTACAACACATCTTTGCCTCCTGAATAGCATGCAACAATTTTGAATGCTAATTTGCTTCTCGCGGAAAGCGAAAAGTATATTATACCTTCTGTATTATGACGCAGCTGCGGAAAATTTTATGTTACATGATCAATAGGAGAGCTATTTTCCAGGAAATGATCCTGCCTCTGTTTGCTAACAAGCAAACATTTGTTTTTCTGGACCACATACAGCGAAAACGGCCATACAATACCGCACTATCTAGAGGGGAGATACTTTTTCTACTATAGTTAATCAGAATTATCTGGTTTGCTGCATGAGGATTGTGAAAGTGGGCAAAATGATATTTGTAAGAAGCACTTGGTAACTTCCTCAGTTCATCTCAGAATGTCGGGGCTTTTGTTTCTTCATTGTGTTCTTTGAATAGTCTAGAATAGAATAGAATAGAATTCTTTATTGGCCAAGTGTGATTGGACACACAAGAAATTTGTCTTGGTGCATAAGCTCTCAGTGTACGTAAAAGAAAAGATACATTTGTGAAAAGTCAAGAATCATAAGGTACAACACTTAATAGTCATAGGGTACGATAAGCAATCAAATCATACAAGGAAACAGTCAATATAAATCATAAGGATTAGGGGAAAAATTGTCCTTGTGTCTAGTTGTTCTGGTGTGCAGGGCTCTATAGCATTGTTTTGAGGGAAGGAGTTGAAACAGTTTATGTCCAGTTTGTGAAGGGTCTGTAAATATTTTCACAGCCCTCCTTTTGACTAGTGCAGTATACAGGTCCTTGATTGAAGGCAGGTTGGTACTAATGGTTTTTTCTGCAGTCTTAATTACTCTCTGAAGTCTCTGTCTGTCCTGTTGGGTTGCAGAACCAAACCAGACAGTTACAGAGGTGCAGATGACAGGCTCAATAATTCTTCTGTAGAACTTTATCAGCAGCTACTTGGCAGCTTTTAGCTTTCTGAGTTGCGCAGAAAGAACATTCTTTGCTGTGCTTTTTTTGATGACATTTTTTATTTTAGGTGTCCATTTTAGGTCTTGAGATATGATAGAACCTAGAAATTTGAAGGTCTCTACTGTTGATACCTTCCAATCTGGCATAATATTTGGCATAATAGATGAGCAACCTATTCAAAGGGCTATAAGGTTGCCATGAAGAATGAGAGATTGGTCAATGGTCTTTCTGTTTCAACCTTCAGTTGTTACAAGTGTCTTCTATCAAGGACACTGACCAACATAGTAGTAGGACCTTCCCTACCTTCATAGTCTCATCTTTTACATTCTCTAATCTGTTTTTGAAACAGCCCTCCACTGACGGGTTTGAAAGTTGTGGTAAACAAAAGATTAAGTTAAAAACAAGAAAAGCAAAAGTAACACTCACCCTAAACTCAAGCATCACTCAGACAACTAATGAACAGCTTTAGGCCATTCCCCTTCTGAAGCTGTTTGCTGGCACAGCAAGCCCATTGTCTGAGTAATTGAGACTTACCTGAGGCTGATCATTCTTTGATATTTGAAATGATGGGTCTTCATGGGAAAAGAAGACAAATCACAGGACCAAGTCTTCTAAATGCTTACCATTGTAAACACTCCTCCTAGTGGTAAATTTCTGTGCAGTCCTTTGGCTGATTAATATGCAGCAGCTCTTAGTCAAGGAATCTGTGGTTAGAACTCTGTCAATTGAGCTCTAATTAACTTTCAGTGTGTAGAAACAAGCATACCCCTAAACAGCAAAAAGCAAAAGTCTATGCAGATTCTCAGCCATCCAGGTCATGGTTGTCCCAAAGGTGCTTTTTTAAAGAAACAACTTTGTTTTTCCTTGAAGATTTATTGATTGATTTGATTTGATTTGTCAATCACATACAAGATAATAGGTATAAGTATAAACATGAGTAAGAACACAGGAAATAGGTACAAATAAATGGGGACAATAGGACAGGGATGGGAGGCACGATGGTACACTTGTGCACACTCCTTACAGACCTCTTAGGAATGGGTTGAGGTCAATAGTGGATAGTTTAAGGTTAAAGGAGTGAGGGGGTTTGAGGATGTAAGAACAGAGTCATGCATTCCAAGTATTGACCACTCTGTTGCTGAAGTCGTACTTTCTGCAATCAAGTTTGAAGTGGTCTACATTGAGTTTGTGTCTGTTGTATGCTCTTGTATTGTTGCAGTTGAAGCTAAATTACTCCCTCATTGGCTGGTAGGACATTGTAGCAGATAATTTTGTGTACTATGCTTAAATCCAACCATAGGCGGCATAGTTCAAGACTGTCCAAGCCCAAAATTTCAAGCCTGGTGATATAAGATATTCTGTTGTGAGCAGAGGTATAGATATTTTGTTTCTCATCCAAGAAGCTTCTTGAGCTCAGAGCTGAAGAAGCTTCTTGGGTGAGAAGTAAAACATCTTCAAAGAAAAACCAGTTGCAAAAGGAAATCGGCAGAATCCCAGAATTGACGGACGCCTGTGTACACCTCTGTCTTATTTCCCTGATATCCAAACAGGAAGAGAATAAAATAACCTTTACTGTACTGTGGAAATGAGCAGGAGTCGGTGATTCATCTCTGCGAATCTGCTTGTTGAATTTGATGGATCATTCTTAAAAGCAATGCTGCTAATCTTCAGGTTTTCTTTTTTAGGTTATTCACAGATCAGTGGGTTTTCCGGCTAATACGAGTCCTGATGCTCCTCTCCCTCCATACATGATATTCATCATATCTTGACAAGAAAAGATCTCCACTCTACAAATGACCTTCACTGAAATAAGACATGTAAGTGACTACTTTGCAAAAGGGAGATTTTTTTTTAATGGCTGAATCAAAAATACTAATTAGCAGACAGATATAACACAAGGCTGGGGCTGAAAAGCAACCCTGGTTTGTTCAGCACTTGGGAATTCTCCCAGAGACGGACTGTTAGGGAGGTTTGTTATTGTAAGTGGTAAATGATAGGAATATCACCTCGCTTTATTATTAACTACCAATTCATCAGTAAGGGAAACCCACATGATCTCCTTATCAGTCTGAAATGGGCCACTGACTTTAAAATGTTTAGGTCTTGTCAATCTGGAAGAAAGTGACGCTTGATGTGACTTGTACAGGAGAGCAGAACAAGATAAGATGTGGTAACTAGGATGAAATGGGCTAGTCACTCTCTTCACAGAGTTATTTCCCTAGGAAAGAAAAAGGAAAAATATTATGCATTTAAAGTGAATAATTTATAGTTCAGCGAGCCTTGCACCTCCTGTAGGGAAGGACAGTGGCATGGCTGAGAGGTTATTCTTCCTTCCATCAACTTCTGCTTCAAAACGCAACAGATTGGCCGGTATTGACAACAGGTGAGATTTATGGACATGGGGGAGGAAGATAGGAGGTACATTTCATTCTGTTAGTGCAAATCGGTTGTGTGTTGCCATCTGTGTCTACCCAAAAGGATGGATGTCCCACAGAAAACTTCTCATAAAGAAGAGGGTCAGGCCATGTGGTTTATTCTCCCAGAAAGCCAGTCGTGGAATAATTATTGAGAGATGCGGAATGGCAATGGATTATTAGGAAAACATATTGACAGCAGGAGCAGTTTGACAACACAGTCTTACTGAAGATGTGGCAGGATCTCCTTATGCTGAAAGCATTCAACAGAGGTTGGACTGCCATCTACCTGAGATACCTTGATTTAGATTCCTACCCTGGTTGGACTTAGTACTCTCAATGTGTCAGAAGGAAGGAAAAGAAGGGAAGGAAGGAAGGAAGGAAGGAAG
>JANHFN010007212.1:23647-42008 GCA_032468175.1 Toxicocalamus goodenoughensis
CTTATTTAAAAAATCTTTGCTAGCTAACACTACCTGTCTATCTTACATTAGCCTAGGTCCTACCTAATGGAATGCTCTCTCCATAGGAGAGAGAGAAAAACCAGGAGAAGCCATGTTTAGTCACCTAAGCTTTTTAGACTTTTCATCTTTAAAATGTACTGAAGCTTTTTTCAACATTCCAGCCAAGCAGCATTGTTCTGTGGGAAGGACAGTGCCAGAAACCTCACAACACCAGAAACTTCAGAAAACAGTGCCAAGAAACTCAAGCCAGTTCTTCCTCCCTTTAGGAAAACCAAGAATCATCAGCTGAAAGAAAAACTCAAAGCAGCCTTGAGAGCTGACAATAGAAACAGTTAAGTAGAGCCATCAAGATAAGGAGAATCAGGCTAAAAATAACTCCCCATGGCATTAATTAACCCATTAAGGCAGGAAGACAGGATCCAGGGCAATCATTTTAACTAGAGGCACACAAATAAACCCATCAAGCTGCAGGAGTTTCAAAGGGGAATTAACTAAGCCTAAAAGGATCAGATGCACACTTCCAATCTGCTTGCAATCCAGGAACGCTTGAGCTGTGGACAGCTTTTTGCCTTCCTTCATTAAAGAATCCCACTAGTGTGTTAAACTTTTAAGAGAGTGGGGGATTGAGGTCCAACAAAGTAAACAAAAAAGATATAGTACGAAATCATCTACGAAGTTAGATCAAGAAGAATGAATTTCATAGGTACATTCACAGAGCAATACTTTTTCTAAAATTTATTCCTCAGTTCAAAAAATATATATATTCAGTATTGGGCACAGCTTGTACTCAAGTCAAGTAGCTATTCTAGAGTTAGTGATATCATGGTTAGAAACAATGGTAAAGCAACATAGATTTAAAACCAGAAATATTTTGTTGAGTGTTTTAAAGGGAATACAATACATATTTAATTTTACACATGTTGACAGCTGCTAGAATTGTGTTTGCACAACAGTGGAAAAACAGAGATCCCTATAGATGAAAATGTAATAATATTAGAATGTGCAGAAATTAATAGATTAACAAATTAAGGAAAATTTCCCTCTTCCTCCTCTCAGACGAGATTACCACACAGGAAAGACAAAGCTTTCAGGAATGAAAACCATCAAGGGCAGGCATAACAAAACACACAAATTCTCACAGCCACAAATTCCAAAATATAAAAGCAACATAAAATTTGTTTGCAAGCAAACTCACAAAATTACACAATACCATCATATGAAAACAATCACAGAAAAACACAAATTCTCACAGTCACAAATTCCAAAATTAAAAAAAAGAGCAATTTACCCAAAATCAAGCAAAGGCAGATAGGCAGATTTCAGGAGTTGCTCGCAGGCTCACAGACAGCTCTACCTTTCTGCGAAAATAGAAACTTCAGTCCTCGGAGTCTGGGAAAGCGACAGCCCAGCCGTTCAACTTTACTGTCAGGCTTCCTGGCACTTCTTCTGCTTGTAGCACTAAGCTCCTTGGCTTTTGAAATCCAGCACTCTTGGATATCGGGTTCGGCAGCTGGAGAGAAGCCACCATTTCAAAAGCCATGCAGCTCACTGCTACAAGGAGAAGAAAGAAGGGAAGCCATCAGCAAGAGGCCTCTCAATTCATCCGGCATTCCAGATGCTGCGGGAAGCTCCAGTAAGCACAGCAAGTGGCCGGGATGAGCAGCAAGTGGCCAAGATGAGCAGCAAGTGGCCGGAATGAGGAGGCCTACCTGCTGGACAGCACAGGAAGCTCTGGTGATTGTGGGAAGTGGTTGGAATGAGTAGGAGGCGGCCTGGACAGCAGGAAGCAGCTGGGACGAGGGGCATACCTGCTGGACAGCACGAGAAATTCTGGTGAGCGGTGAGTGAGCTCCGCGGCGGGGGGGGCGAAAGTCAAGCTCCAGGGTGGCGGTGGCACTCCGGGAAGGCAGGCAGATATTCTGGGGCTGCACATGCACACCGCAGCAGCAGTCTCAGCCCCAGTGCAGCATCTCCCCTGAGGGCTGCCAACCCGCTGGCCGGCCCAGTCATGGAGCCGCCCACACCAGCAGTGAAGCCAGCCAGGCAAGCTCTGGGGATGGTGGGGAGGAGCAGCTGGCTATGCTGCAGCCAGAGCTACGGCCTGGGATGGAGTCGTGCCAGGCAAGCTCCCGGGACAGTGGGTGGAAGCAGCTAGGGACAAGCAGGAAGCAGCCGGGACAAGGAGCCTGCCTCCTGGACAGCACAGGAAGCAGCAGGAAGTGTGGGAACCTCCGGAAATTGGTGCAAGGAAGGCAGGGAAGCATGGTGGGGCTGTGTGCTGTGTGGAAGGGAGTAGGGAAGGTAGGCGGGGACTGGGGGGCAGCTAGGTAGGCTGCAACTCGCAAGCTTACCTAGCAGGCAGATCAGTTGGGCCGCAGGCAGGCAGGGACTGGCAAGCAGGCACTGACAGGCAAGCAAGGAGCCATACTGTGTTGCTATGCCGGGGAGGGAAGTTAAGTAGTGGCAGGGCAGGGTGAACTGCCAAATGGGGCAAGCAGTGAGCGGGTGGGCAGGATTGAGTGGCAACCAGTCAGGCGGGGGCGAGGCCAGCCAGAGGTGATATTTACTGGTTCTACGAGCCACTTAAAATTTCCACTACCGGTTCGCTCTAACTGGACCAAACCGGCAAAATACCACCTCTGATAGAGATCTCTTCCCAGGGCTTCATCAGATCGGCCATCAACTGAAATAGACTGGGGGGATTCCTGGGTAGCCATTTTATTGAAGCACACACAGGGTAGCTGGCTACATATGCCTCTATGTCTTTTTTATTTTTGGCCACCAGAACTGCTTTCTTCACTAAGTGAAGAGTTTTTACAAACCCTTCAAAATGTTCTGCAGCCTTTTGTCATGACTCCTCTTCAAAATTGAGGTCCACTGGCTGGAACATACAATGTTGTTCCTTTGCATGCCAACCTTTCCTTTAGGGACAGGTCACCTTTGTGCTACTGGAACCACTCATTTCTTGCCAGAGCATCTTTCAGGGGTTGCTCTATGTTCTGGGCTGGCTGCAGTTGGGATGTTGATTGTTGTTGAGTGATGGCCGATACTGTGCTCCGTTTAGATGGAATGATGGATTTCACTACTTCCTTTTGGGCATTACTGTACTGCGGCATGCGACAGAGGGCAACTGCAATGAAATTTTTCCTTCCAGGCAGATGTTGGAGGATGAAATTGAACCCATTAAAATATTGAGCCCATTGGACTTGGTTAGGGGAGAGATTGGGGGGGGGGCATTTCAGTGCTTCTAGTTTCTTGTGGTCCATCCAGATTTCAAATGGGAACTTGCTACCCTCCAAGAACTGTCTCCATGTCTTGAGTGCCCATTGGACTGTGCAAGTGTCCTTTCCCCTGATAACACAGTGCTTTTCAGCATCGGACAGCTTGCGGGACATGTAGATACAAGATTGCAACATTACTTTGGCATTCTTTTGACGTATTGCTACATCACTGGCATCAGCCTATATTACAAATGGGTTCAGATTGGGGTGCTTCAGGACCACTCTGCAGCTAACAGGCATTTCAGCTTTTCAAAAGTGGCTTGGCAGTCAAGGGGACCTATCCATGGGTTGGCTGGGTTTTGGTTTTGCTCCCAGGGGAGGGGTGGCAGAGCCCACTGCCGCTGCTTGTACCAAAGACCCAATTATCTTGGCAGGTGCTGGCACCACAAGCTTCGAGAGGAGAGGAGAAGGGGTGGTTAGTGATTTCACTCCCCTATCCCAGCCACCACCACCACAACACCTGATGATGCCGCTTCTTTCATCTCTAGCCCATCAAACATTTCTCCCAGTTGCTCCATTGATAGGCTGCGAGTGGCCACTGGGAGTTTCCAGTTGATCGGCTTGTCCCACTCAGGCAGCTTTCCACTTGCTTCTGCTTCACCTGCGTTCCCCACATTCGCTGCCTAGGTGTTTGGACCTTAGCAGACAGCATCTCTCAGCCGCTCCTTTAAGCTTGTTGACAGCCTTGCCGATCACTGAATGCTAAAATCAAGAAAAGGGGATGCTAAACCACTTCCCAGCCAACTGCTAGATTGGACTATGGAATGCCAGGGACCATTTGAAAACCTCAAAAGGCTGTTTGTGAAAGAACCGGTCCTAAAGCACCTTAACCCAGAGGAGCCTTTTGTTTTCCAGGCTGATGCCAGCAATGTAGCCATTGGTGTGGTTCTCCTCCAGAAAAATAGGGGGGAGGACCTGCAACCAGGTACATATACCTCCAGAAAACTCACCGACCTCGACAGGCATTGGGCGGTGTGGAAGAAGGAGGCTTTTGCCATCCGTTGGGCATTATTAATCTGGCACCATTATTAACCTGGTGCATATACCTCCAGAAAACTCACCGACCTCAAAAGGCATTGGGCGGTGTGGAAGAAGGAGGCTTTTGCCATCCATTGGGCATTATTAACCTGGCACCACTTTCTAGAGGGGAGCAAAGTGCCGTTTGAAGCAAGGACTGATCACAAAAATGTGGAGGCAGGACCCCTCAGAAATTCTTTCCCCAACAAGCCCATTGGGCACAGTACTTTAAGACTTCACTCTAAAGAATATCCCTGAGGAGAAGAACTTCCTGGCTGATGCCCTATCCTGAATGCTGCTGTCAGGGATCCAAGTAATGCATCTGCCAAAAGCAGAACTCCGAGGCAGGTAGATTCCTCAAAAAACATGTTTATTGGATACACCATATTGGCACAGCTAGTGAAAACCAACTCTAAACGTTTCTGCTATCTTTTCCCTAACTAAAAGAGTAAATATTTCCGTCCCCAGATGTCACCAGTCATACTGTCCAACGAAAGTAGCTGGGGGGCTGCTTGGTCATTCCTTTCCTTCACTTGCCATCTGTTGGGATGACCTTGGTTTCCACAAGAAAACTTTTTGTTTTGACTGTTAGCCAATCTGTTTCCCCCCTCCCCCTTTTGAAATTCGTGGCCACTATGAGACTGGAAAAGATGGCTTCAGCCAGGTTTGCTTCAGAGTTGATAGCCCCAATACAAGAGGAGTTGCAAAGGAATGGTCAATACCATCCTCCTCCCTCAAAAGGTAGTGCAAGTCACTATGAGGTGGCAGGCTCAAAGACAGTTGACCAAGCCTGGAAGTGAGCTAATGCAAAAGCTCAAAGCCGAGTTGTAGACCGACCCCTGGTTTAGGGACAACAAACAGCTCCTGACATCCAGAGATGAACTGGCATTGAAAAGCCCCAAGTTGTACAGACCCAGTACCCTCTGGATCCAGGTTCTGCAGAGAAGCCACGATGCCAAATAAACTGGCCACTTTGAATTCTTAAAAATGTGGCAACTGGTGAGGAGGCAGTTTTGGTGGTGGTGGCCAGGGATGAAGAAGGGCATTGAGGGCTATGTGAAAAGCTGTGCAGTTTATGCTACAATGAAGAAAAGTCTAGGAAAACCTCCAGGACTGTTGCAACAAGTAGTTGAGCCATCCTGACCCTGAGAGGAGATAGCAATAGATTTTATAGTAGAACTCCTGGAAAGTGGAGGAAAAACCATAGTTTGGACAACGATTGATCTTTTTTCTCCAAACAGGCTCACTTTATAGTCTGTCCCGGGCTCCCTTCAGCTTGTGAGCTGAAATATGTTCCTGAAACATATTTACTAACAGCATGTGGTCCCAAAGAGAATCATATCAGATTGAGGGGTTCAATTTACGGCCAAGTTCTGGAGGGAGTTTATTAACCTAATTGAGTCTTCCCAGGGGCTTAGTTCAGCTTTCCATCTGAGTATAAATGGGTCGGAGGAACACACAAACGCAATGGTAGCCTCAGGGGTAGAATTCATTCCCATGCCTGAGTACCCTCAGGAACCCCCTTCATCAGTAAGCGGACAAAATGGGTAGATTCACTGCAGAATGCATGGGGAAATGTGCATTCTGTTGTGTTCTCTTATTATTAACTAAGGCTGCAGAAACACAAACAGAGCAAGCAGACAAAAACGATCTCCCAGAGACCATTTCACATAGGAGAAAAAGTTTGCCTCTTCATCAAATACCTGAAACTGAAGTTGCCTTGCAAAAAATTGGCACCTAAATTTATAGGATGTTTCCTTATAGTAAAAATCATCAACCCGCTCACGCTAGAGCTGAAACTCCCATGTCTGCTAAGAAAAGTGTATCCGGTTTTTCACAGTAGCTTATTGAGGCCAGTAATAGGTTTGGAGCTGAGACCAGTAGTTCGGGTAACCCCAGGTCCTATCATAATGGAAGGAGAAACTAATTATGAAATACATCTTAAACTCTAGACTGTATAAGGGAAAGCTGCAATACCTTGTGCAATGGAAGGGTTACCCCCTGTCAGAAGCTACATGGGTAAAGAATAAGGACATAAGAACAGATGTTAATCAAGAAGTTCCACGATGAAAAACCCCAGAAGCCAAAGGAAACCTGGTGATGGGATGGATGTCTAATAGGGACTTAATCTGTCTATACATAGTTTTTTCCAGGTACATCGCGCTCACTAGGGGAGATCCAACTGTCAACTTCAAACCAAACCTGGCAAAAGCCATTTTGTTGGTTCTCAGTTGCCACCCAGTATGGGAGGGGGAAAGGGAGCTTGAATCCATTGCCAGACACAACATCGCTCTAGAACAGAGGTCACCAATCGGTGGTCCATTTTGGTGGTCTGCAGTACACCCAGGTGGAGGAGCTAATCTGGGATGACCAATGGGCCTGTCCTGTGAGTAGGGAGTATGGGACTAGCTAGGCACCTTGTGATGGGGCTGGAAATCTCCACTGTACAGGGAGGTATGTACAACTTTCAACTTTGCAGGTTGTGAACATGCAAGGAGTAGCCCAGCCCTTGCTGGTTGGAATAGTGCTATTGCGGCAAGGTGGGGTGATGGCACAGGCAGGACGAAGGAACAGGTGGCGGCAATCCATGACTTTCGGCACCCTGCTGTGGCTTCCTATCAGCTGAACCCACCAATGGCTGGTCTCGCCCTCTCCTCCCAGTCATTCCTTGCCTGGTCTGAGAAGGGAAGGGTGGGGGATAGAGACTAGGTCCATATTCCAGAACATGAGGGAAGCTTCATCTTTTGCTGCGTTGTGCGGGTATTTCTTCTGGCCCTTGTTGGTGCTGCATGCACCTCTGTCGCTCAGGGAGATGCACGACTTCCTCTCAGCCTCGAAGATACTGGCCCAACCTGGCCATTACTCTCTGCCGCTGGTGTTGGTGCCTTCATGGCCTGACCTCTTGCAATGCAGTTAAATTTAGCATGCTTCACAATGGGGGAGATGGCATCCCGTCCTCCTCCTGGAGCCCATTATGATGTGGAGCATTGATTGCAGCCGGATTGGGCAAGTGTCTTGGGGCAGAGAGCAGGTCATGCATCTCCCTGAGTGACTGAGGTGTGTCCAGTACCAACAAAGACTGAAGAAGCACCCGTAAGACCCAGAGAGCACCGGAGAATCAGAATGAGAGAGCGAGAGAGATGAGGGAGAGACAGAGACAGAGGCAGAGGCAGATAAAGAGGGGGGGGAGAGATGAGAGAGGGAGAAAGAGAGAGACAGATAAAGAAAGATGAGAAAGAGATACAGAGAGATGAGAGAAAAAGAGACAGAGAGAGACAAAGGGGGGAGAGAGATGAGAGAGAGAGAAAAAGATACAGAGAGAGAAAGAGAGAGATGAAGAGTTGAGAGAGCAAGATAGAGATTAGAGAGAAAAAGAGAGAAAGAGACAGAGAGACAGACAGAGAGGGAAATGTGAGATGAGAGAGATGAGAGAGATAGAGATGAGAGATTCCAGTGTTTTGTTTTCTGTGGGAAATGGGTCTAAATGGGTCTTTGAGTGTTTAACGTTGCAGAAACAGATGGCTAAGCTAAGTGCCTGAAGGACCCATCCCATCACTGGGAGTCCAGGCACTTCAGTGAGCAGCCCGCTATAGCACGTCCATAAATACAACTAAAAATATGGATCAGATATGTAGACAACCCTAACCCTAACCCTTCACCTTAATAATAAAGGACCAATTAGAGAACACCCACAGAACCATCAATAATTTTTAAAGGAATCCAGTTTATTAGAGAAGTAGGAAACAACTCACTACCCTTCCTGGACATCCTGATCAGCAGAGACCATAATGGCAAACTAGAAATGCAAGTCTACAGAAAAACTGCCCATACTAACCAGGTGCTCTACTACCAAAGCAACAACCCAATATCCCACAAGAGAAGTTGTGTGTAAGGACTTTGTTTAAATGAGACCAAACACACTGCAACAACCCAGAACAGCAAAAAAAGGAAATCGAACATTTATTCCAACAAAATGATATACACAACTTTATCAAAAAGTCCCTGACCACTCAACCCAATACAGCACAATCAACACAAACTCTGAAATGTACTGCCATACATTAAGAGAATCTCATAAATCACCTGTCAGGGTTCCAGAAATTATCCATTCCAATAACTCCGAGACAACCATAATCTCAAAGTGCTTTATTAAAACAGGATCTTGGCATGTCTGTGGAATTCTGAAACTAAAGTTTCCTCCCAGACTTCCCAGAAGACTCAACCTACACCCACCCCTTTTCTTTCACATCGTAAATCACGTGAACCAATCACCTTTTAGCTACAATTCTTGCGCCATAGAAAATGACCTTGAAAGTTTTATATATCTTTTTGTCTCCTGAAAGCTACTCAAACAACAGCAGCCCCCTTCCATCCTCCATAGCTGTTTGGCAGCTTTCAATAAGGATTCCAAAGCTGATAGGCGTCCCCTCTTGAAAAATTCACCTCTTAAAAAAAAAAAAGAAACAAAGAGGTTAATGTTATATCTTAGCCCCCTCTCCCCTCTCCAAGATGACCGTTTGGTTTGTTGGGAAATTCCTCATGAAATTGGTGAACCAATCTATCTGCATGTACATCCCAACTTTTTACCCAAGTAGCATCTGATATAGGGTAACCTTTTCATAAGACCAAATATTGCAATTGTCCTCGGTGTAATCTAGAATCGAGGATCTTTTTGATTTCATAATGTGTCTCACCCTGTACGATTAAAGGGCTTGGGAGAGCGATTGGTATAGGTCTTATCATTGATGTACTAGCTGGTTTTAATAAACTACTATGGAACACTAGGTGAATTTTTCCCAACAGCCAGGGAAGAGTTAGTTGGACTGTGACCGGATTGATTATTTCCGAAATTGGGAATGGACCTAAGAATTTAGGTCCCAACTTCTTACTAGGAAGTTTTAATCTAAGATATTTGGTTGACAAATAATACTTTGTCTCCTACTTTAAATGGTAGTCGGAGAGATCTATGTTTGTCCGCTTGCTTTTTGTAATCCTTTGCAGCTTCAGTCAAAGCTTTTTTTGATTCTCCCAACCTTTTTTAACGAGTTCATTTTGTTACAGACATGGATGTAGGAGATTCTCTAGGTAATTCTGGCTTAGGGACAAATTCCATGCCAGTGTTGATTTGGAATGGAGTCAACCCTGTACTGCATTATTATAAGCATCCTCTGCAAATGTTAATAATTCAGCCCAGTTTTCCTGTTGAAAATTTACATAGCCTGTACTATTTCCTCTTGGTGACTGTCAAACTGGGGTTTCCTAGGCAAGGAATGTTGAAGTTGAATGGCTTGAAGTATTGAGCCCAGTGGACTTGTTTAGGTGATAGTTTTGAGGTGTCTTTAGAGCTTTGAGGTTTTTGTGATCAGTCCACACCTCAAACGGCTCCTTTACTCCTTCTAGGAAATGCCTCCAAGTCAACAAAGCCCATCATAGTGCAAATGCTTCTTTCTCCCAGACCGCCTATTTTCACTCTGTATCCATTAGCTTTTTGGACACATAACTGCAAGGCATTAGTCAGTTCTGAGAGTCCTTTTATAGCAGAATGGCCGCTACTGCCACATCACTAGCATCAGCTTGGACTATAAAAGGTCTGGTTGGGTCTGGGTATTGAAGGATGGGCTCAGCTGCAAAAAGGCATTTTAAAGTTTCAAAACTTTCTGACAGTCCATTGTCCAAGCCAGGGGTTGGCTGGGCTTTGGTTTGAGGGTGGAAGGACCCATTTTTAACAAATTCATTAACGGGAGAGTGACCTCAGCGAAAGAAGGAATGACTTGCCTATAAAAATTGGCAAAACCCAAAAAACTTTGAAGTTGCTTGTGTGTTTTGGGGGATTGCCAATCCAGCAGGGCTTTCACTTTTTCCGGATCCATTTCAATTCCCTGGTTGGATTTTCAGTAACCCAGGTAATTCAATGACTCCTTGTAAAATTCGCATTTTGATAGTTTTATGTATAACCTGGTGGCTAAATGTTTTTTCAGCACTTGTCTGACCAATTTAATGTGTTCTTTGATGGTTTCGTTGAATATAAGGATGTCACTCAGGTAGACTAGGACCCCCTTGTACAAATGTGGATGTAATACCTTGTCGATGAGTTGCATAAATACTGTGGGGGGCCCTTGGAGTCCGAAAGGCATGACTCGGAATTGGAAACTATCCAAAGGACAATTGAAGTCTGTTTTCCATTCGTCTCCTTCTTTTAGATGAACTCTGTAGTAAGTTTCTCTCAGATCTAGCTTGGTGAAGATCTTGCCTTTTGACAAGTGGTTTCATAAGCCTTTTCATGAGGGGGAGAGGGTACATGTTTTTGATGCACAAAGCGTTTATGCCCCTAAAATCGACAAATAATATCAACCCGCCATCTTTCTTTTCCTTGAACAGCACGGGGCAGCTCACCTTGATTTGGCAGTTTCAATCAAATCTCTGTCCAAATTGTTATCGATGTATTTCCTCAATTCGGTCATTTCAGCCAGTGTCATGGAATACATCTTTGGTTTTGGTAGTTTTGCCCCGGATTCTAATTCTATGGCGCAATCAGTGGCTTGATGTGGAGGTAAAACATTACATTCCTCTTCACTGAATGCTTCAGCAAAGTCTTTGTATTGCTTGGGTATTTTGGGAAGAACCTGGGAGAAGGTTCAAGTCTGTGGCTGCTGTTTCAGGTTTTGGATTCAAGTCGGGTGGTGTTTTCTTAGTGGGAGAAAGGGGGGCAGTGGGCCCACCCCAATAATTATTTTCCTGAATCCATCTCCCCACTTGATGGTAGGGGCCCATTTATCTAGCCAAGCAAGTCCCAATATGACCGATTCTGACATTCTTGGAGTCACTATAAAGCGTATGAGTTCGCCTTTAGTTGAATTTCGGAATAATGTCAGGGTTCCAGAAATTATCCGTTCCAATCAGTAATTCCGAGACAACCATAATCTCAAAGTGCTTTGTTAAAACAGAAACTTGGCATGTCTGTGGAATTCCGAAATGAAAGTTTCCTCCCAGACTTCCCACAAGACTCAACCTACATCCACCCGTTTTCTTTCACATCATAAATCACGTGAACCAATCACCCTTCAGCTACAATTCTTGCTGTGTCATAGAGAATGACCTTGAAAGTTTTATATATTTTGTCTACCGAAAGCTATTCAAACAACAGCAGACCCCTTTCATCCTCCGTAGCTGAGTGGCACTTTTTAATAAGGATTCCAGAGTTGAAACCACCAACAGACTACTACAACCACATGGAATCAGCACAGCACGCAAGCCAATTAAAGTTCTTCAAACATCCTAAGCCTGGGGTGTCAAACTCAAGGCCTGCGGGCCAGATCTATCCCACAAGGTGCTTAGATTTGATCCATGAGGCTGCCTGGAAACAGTGAAGACCAGTCCTCGGTGCCTCTGTCAGTGAAAACAGCTCAGGAGGACTGCACACAGCCCTCCTGAGCTCTGTTTTTGCTGGCAGAGGGCTGCAGGATGCTATTGCAGATGAAAAACCGGATTGCCACAAGTGCCCCAACAAGTGATGTCGAGCTGACCACACCCATCCTGGCCATGGCCCCTAAGGTCAAATACAACCCTGATGCCACTTTCAATGAAATAGAGTTTGATACTCCTGTGACCGAAGGAAACCAAAAGACCCATCAACCCCAGAATAAAAAAATGGGAGTCATCTACAACATAAAGTGTAAGAACTGTAGCAACCACTATGTAGGACAAACAGGCAGAGGATTAGCATAATGCATCCACTAAGACCAATTGGCAGTCAGAAGACATAACAAAAATTATTTAATTTCACAACATATAGACAGATTTAACTATAGTTGCAATTGGGGAAAATGTGACAATCCTAGACCCGGCTAAGTCCGAAAATGCCAGGGAATTTCTAGAAGACTGGCACTCTGACAAAGCTATTTTCCAAAGCACCTGAAGGCCAGACAAGGAATAATGAATGGAAACTGAACAAGGAGAAATTCAACCTGGAAATAAGGAGAAATTTTCTGACAGAGCAATCAACCAATGGAACATCTTGCCTTCAGAAGTTGTGGGAGCTTCATCAGAAGGTTCTGTCTTAGGCCCAGTATTCTTCAATATTTTCATGAATGACTTAGATGAGGGAATAGAAGGGGAACTTACCAAATTTGGGGATGATAATAAACTGACAGGAATAGCCAGATGACAGGCTCAAGTTCCAGATGGATCTTGACAGGCTTGAACTCTGGGCACTATCTAACAAAGTGAAGTTCAATATAGGGAAAAGTAAAGTCTTACACTTAGGCAAGACAACCATATAGACTGGCTGAAACTAGGCTTAATAGCAGTAACTGTGAGAGGAACATCTCAGAGTTCTAAAGGAGCTAGCAGATGTCATCTCAGAACCATTGTACTACATCTTTCAAAGATCCTGGAGCAGCAGAGAACTAATAGAGGACTGGAAAAGAGCTGAATTGGTTCCCATCTTCAAAAAAAAGGGAAGGGAAAAAACAGACACAGGAAACTACAAACTAATCAATTCTGGGAAGATACTGGATAATAATAATAATAACAACAACAACAACAACAACAACCATGTCCCAGATCTGCCAATATCTAGAAACAAATAAAAGTAATAACTAGTCAGCACGGGTTTGTTAAAAACAGATCATGCCAAACCAATCTTATTTCAGTCTTCAACATAGTGACTACATTAGTAGACCAGTGAAATACTATGGACATAATATACTTAGACTTCAGCAAGGCATTCAATAAAGTAGACCACAAACTACTTCTTGGTAAGCTAGAAAAAAGAGGGATAGATAGCCTCACCATCAGATGGATTTGTAACTGGCTGACAAACTATACTCAACAAGAAGTCCTTAATTGTACTTCATCTACATGGAGGAAAGTAAGCAGTGGGGAACCACAAGGTTCTGTCTTAGACCTAGTACTCTTCAACATGTTCATAAATGATTTAGATGAGGGAACAGAAGAGGAACTTGTTAAATTTGCAGATGATACTAAGCTGGCAGGAATAGCCAGTGGGTGGGATTCTCCCTGTTTGGACCAGTTCAGGCGAACCCTTTGTTCCAATGATCAGCTGGCTCCGAACCGATTCTCCCAAACGAGCATGTGAGCCCACCTGCCTGGCCTTGCTCTTTCCTGTGCTTTATGTCTTTTTGTTAGAGCAGAGCTGATTTGCGCAGCAGAGCGGTTTGCCACGCCTCAGCATTAGCTTTTTTAAATGTGGAGCACGTGGATAGAGCATAGAGCGCACAGTCACTGAACCAGTTGTTATACTGGTTGAATTGTCCCCCGGCCAACACCCTACATGAAAGGCTCAAGATCCAAATGGATCTTGACAGACTTGAACACTGGGCCCTATCTAACAAAATGAAATTCAATTTAGAGAAAAGTAAAGTCCTACACTTAGGCAAGAAAAACCAAAAATGCAAATATAGACTGGGCGAAACCAGGCTTAATAGCAATAACTATGACAGGGATTTTGGAGTCTTAATAGACAACCAATTAAATACAGTATGAGCCAAAAGTGTGTGTTGGCAGCCAAAAAAGCCAATGGTATCCTAAGTTGCATTAACAGAGGGATACAATCAAGATCAAGTGACGTATTAATACAACTCTATAAAGCCTTAGTAAGACCACATTTAGTGTACTGCATCCAGTTTTGGTCACTACACTATAAAAAAGATGTTGAGACTCTAGAAAGAGTGCAGAGAAAAGCAACCAAGATGATTAGGGGACTGGAGGCTAAAACATACAATGAACAATTGCAATAACTGGGCATGACTAGTCTGGTAAAGAGAAGGACCAAGGGAGACATGATAGCAGTATTCTAATATTTGAGAGGCTGCCACAGAGTGGAAGGGGTCAAGCTATTTTATAAGGCACCCAAAAGTCAGACAAGGATGGGATAATGGGTGGAAACTGTTCAAGGAGAGATTAAACCTAAAAACAAGGATAAATTTTCTGACAGAATAATCAACCAATGGAACAACTTTCTTTTGGAAGTTTTGGGAACTTCATCACTGGAAGCTTTCAAGAAGAGACTGGACTGATCTGTCAGAAATGGTGTAGAGTCTCCTGTTTGGAGGGGGGTTGGACTAGATGACCTACAAGATCCCTTCCAATTCTGTTAATCTGTTAAATCTGCTATCAATAGACACATAGACATTTACAACTTCTAATATATGCAAAAGAGACAATCAACCAGCCAAAAAAACAACAACAAAGACTCCAGCACCTCTTCATCAGTAATCAGCACCCATATCAGCTTAGATTAACTCCAAGGTTAATCTAAGTCTTAATGGACAACAATCAAGCAAACAATTCCCCAATCAAGAAACTGCCAAAGAGCCATTAGTAAACCGCTCAACCAAAGAATCTCAAAGACCACCACTACCCATGTAGACAGACAAGTCACAGAATATAAAACGACAGCAAACAGCACTCCTTCGTTGCACTGATGATGTTACCTAGTTTAGGGTAATGAAATATCTGCAAGAAAAACCCAGAGAGCACCAGGAACCCCTCAGTCCTGTAGTTGTTGCAATACAAAATATATTTCAACATGTATTCCAAGAAATCCGATAGCCATTCTTCTAGTTATTTATATCCATCTTAGTTGCCAGTCATTTCCAAATTTTTCCTCCCCAGAGTTCTCCCAGTTGGATTTTAAAACAATTTATATAAACAAAGAACTGATAACCATTTGTTTCCTTGATCTGAAATATTAATATTTTAAAATATTTTATTATTCTAGTCCTGAAAATCACTCAAAGATTTCTGTTCAATAATTCTTATTTTTACCTAGATGGGCAGAATGGCATCCAGGTTTTCCTTTGAACATAGATGCCAAATATCATAAGGAATTGCCTCGCAACATCCAATTTGACAGTGAAAAGGGAGTCGACTTTATCTTGAATTACACCAAAGCGTGAGTATAGTAACGACTCTCATATTAGGTTGAGACCATAGTTCGATATTGAATAATTGAATCATAGCGCTGGAAGGGACCTGAGAGATCTGAGAGATCTACCCCTACCCAAGGCATACCATCCTGGACAAATGATTCTCCTATCTTTTCTTGAAAATGTCCTGCTGTGGAACACCCACAACTCTGGAAGACAAGCTGTTCCATTGAGTAATTGTTGTCATTGACAGGAAACTCCTCCTTATTTCCAGGTTGGATCTCTTTCTGACAAGATTCTACCCATAGCTTCTTGTTTTGCCATCAGATGCTATGGAGAGTAAATCCATCCCCTCTTTCCTGTAATAATCCTTCAGGTATTGGAAATCTGCTATCAGGTCTCTCCTAAGCTCTCTCTTTACTTTCTGCTGTTTCAGTTTTTGAGAGAGGCACCAGCCCTTTAGGATCAGTTCCTAATAGAGCCAGCCTCATGACAAACTCCTCTGATTTTGCAATAGGTTCTATTCTCAGATCCTGTAAAGTTATTTTTAAAGGGCGTCTCCATTTTTTATGGAGGCTCCAATTGTTTGTGCAGTTTTGGAGTCTCCTTAAAAAATGGAAGCTCCTTTAAAAATAACTCTACAGTATTGCTAGAACAGGAGTATCAAACTGGATTTCTTCAAGGGCCAGATCAGCATTGTAGTTCTCCACGGGCCAGGGTGGAGGGGAGTGGGGGGGAGAGATGGGACAGATGCCTCCTGCAGTACCTTGCTGGCCAAAACAAGGTGCAGGAGGTTGCATGCACACACACCCCCGTGCCTCATTTTTGGCCTCCCTGGCCTCCTGTAACACTCTCCTGGCTGAAAATGGGCAGTGCAGAAACTCTGTGAGGCCCCTGCATGGCCCTTTTTAAGCCTTGCTGGCCTCCAACAACACTCTGTCAGCCAAAAACAGGCTGTACCCCATGTACCCCATTTTCAGCACCCCCAGACTCCAGCAGCACTCTGCTAGCCAAAAACAAGCCTTGTGGGTGCCATGCGGGGACCTTGCGGGGTCTCCGCGTGACCCGTTTTCAGCTGGTAGAGTACTGCAAGAGGCAGTGGAGGCTGAAAACAGGATACGGGGGGGGGTTTCACATGTGCCCCCCATAGCCCATTTTAGCTGGCAGAGGCACTGCAGCCCAGTCCTTTGATATTTCCAGGCCAGCCTTGTGGGCCAGATTTAGCACCCCAAGGGCCGGATCCAGCCCGTGGGTCTTGATACCCCTATGCTAGAATGTTGCAAAATTGGAGGAGTTTGTCATGAGACTGGCTCTGTAAGGAACTAATCTTACATGGCGGGGGGCCTCCCTCAGAAATTGAAACAACAGAAAGGTAATGTCAGGGAATTGCACAGCCAACGTCCAAATAGAGACACTGACAAGAACTTGTGGTTTAATATAAATAAATATATTTACAGTAAATAAGAGAGGCAAACAGGAGCATAATCAGGTAAATCAACACAGCAGGAACGTCATCAGGCAAATCATAGCATACAGGGTGCACGGGGCAAACAGGCAGGAAACAAGGAAATAATGGAGCTCCATGCTGCATTAACATACAACATCAAGATCATGAGAAGTGATAGGATACACTACTAAGGCCATACTAGGAATATTGCATCCACCACAATATGAAAAAGATGCTGAAGCCCTAGAAAGAGTACAGAGAAGAGCAACAAAGATAAGGTATCTGAAGGCTAAATGATACAACTGAGGGAAGGACAAGAAGCAATGGGTGGAAAATCATCAGAGGAAGATCAAAGCTGGAACTAAGAAGGAATTTTCTGATAGAACAATAAATCAGTAAAATAGCTTGCCTCGTGGAATTCTGGGTGCTCCATCATTGGAGAAAAGATCAGACAACTATTGTCCAGGATGGTATAAGGACTCCTAGAACACCTCTAATTTAGCTTCCAATCCTATGATTCTATGATACTTTTGTTTCTGACCTTAATTATTCTTTGCTTCAGCTCTACCCAACATGTTGCTGCCCCTGAGATAGTACCAAAATGGAATGCAATTCTTGTTGGGGGAATATTTTTTTACTTAATTAATTTAAAACATTTATATAGCTGCCCATCTTATACCCAAGTCTAGGATGCTCCTATCCTTGATTGAAATCCAAGGCTACTTGTTTAGTTTAGTTCCAGAAAAGGAAAGGAGACTGCAGATTTTACTCCGCTAGTCATAACCAACTATAGAGGGCAGCGCTTATCTCAGTTTCAAGGGTCATTGAGGCAGTGCTGTCCAAAGATATTCCCACAATCATGTGGCCAGCATGGCATTACAGAGCGCTATTTCCTCCCTATCAAAGTGGTAACTATTTATGTACTCACATTTGCATGCTTTTGAACTGTTAGGCGGGCAGGATCTAGCCAAGACCGGAGCTTACTCCTTCACACAACACTCTAGTTTCATACCCCGGCTATTGGCTTTCCAGCCAACAAGCCCAGCATCTTAACTGCTGAGTCATTGCACTGTTCTGAAGTTCCAGACCTAAAGTAAAATTCATGATTCCTGTTGACTTACACTGGAAATCACAAATGGCTCTTAACATCAGCATGAAAATTTTAGTTTAAGCAGAAACTTAAAAAGAGACAAAGGTTGCCTGGTTTATTTAGATTTTGAAGCTTTTACATTCTAACAATTGACAAAATTAGATGAAATTTGCAAGCAAAAATCGTGATTTTTCCCGTGAGGATAATCACTAGAACATTTCAGGTAAGATGAGGCATTAATGCAAGATGATCCTTACAAATTGGAGAAGATTCATTCATCCTCTTTTTTGCTGGTAGCATTTGTGAAAACTATAGAAATTGTTGCTTGCAAAAATTTTCCTGTACCTTTTGGAAAACAGGCTTCCTTTCCAAAATGGTCAGGAAAATAACACATTTTACTTTATATCTCTACTACTAGAATAGTTAGTAAACTGAGTATCAGAAGATTATATTTTATTGAGGAGTTGGCCTAGGACAGTGGTGGCTAACCTTTTTGGGCTTCTGTTCCAAAAATTGTGTGCGTGCTTGCACGCTCGTGCTCACATGCCAGCACCAAGAAGGCAATGCGCGTCCCTATGCATGGGCGTGCAATAGCCCCCCACCCCCCCCCCAACCC
>JANHFN010007214.1:20913-36170 GCA_032468175.1 Toxicocalamus goodenoughensis
ATATGATTGATAGATTTTTCAGTCATAACATGACATGACATTGATGAGTTGAAAAGTCCTCTTCAGCCAAAGTATCACCTTGGTTTCTCACAATTGATTATAATAAATCAGAAGAATTCCTGGGAGGAGTAAATAATAAAATGTGGTTGTGGGCATGTGTGTTCTCAGGAAGATATGCCAGACAAGTCTTACCATACATGACAAGTCTTATCAGAGGAGCCAGATGCGAGGGTTGTAAAGCACTATGAAGTGGTATATACGTGTAAGTGCTATTGCTATGTAACTTAAACAAGAAAGGGTTGTAGAGCAATATGAAGTGGTATATAAATCTTAAGTGCTATTGCTATGTACAGTAATTTACAGAAAGACATACTGGATCAGTTGTCATAGAAGTCAACAACGACCTTGCTAGGTGTTGGAGTTCCTTGACATCTGATGACAAATGGGCTACAGGCCTTAGGACTGTTGGCTGAACAACCAGGGCTAGCAGCTATAGGACTACTGGAAGAAAAGTTGTTTACCTATTGAAAATATTCAGATTGAAAACAAAGATCTGAAGGACAATGAAGAAAATGCACTGAAACTAGTATACTAGTTTGGCTTACTGACTACTGGAGATATCAAGCTGGTCTACAAGAAAGACCAAATGAAGAACACAAAAGAGACATGACATGTCAAAGTATTACTAGGTCAGTACATAAACAAAATAGCAAGCAAAGCAGATCTGTCAATTGAAGAAAGAGACAGAGAGGCTAATTGTGCCTGCACAAGACCAATCCTTAAAAACAAATGTATGCAAAGACAGAATTGAGAAGATAGTAACAGACAGTAAATGCAAAGAAACTGAAGAAACAGAAGATCACCTAGTTAACTGCTGGAAGAAAACTGGAAAAATTGACTATAAGTAACAGTATGAGAAAGTAGCAACAATGCTATATTGGAATATCTTGAAGAATTATTCTTTGCCTGCAAGCAAGAACTGATGGGGTTACAGAATAGACAAACTAACAGAAAATAAAGTCACTAAGGTGTTCTGGAATTTTAGAATTCAAAAGAGAAACATCTGTCACATAACACCCCAGACTTAACAACTATTCATAAGAAGAAGAAGAAAGTCTGGAATCTAGATAGTGGATATTGCAGTACCTGGAAACAGTAGAAGAGAAGAGAAAGAACGATTACGACAAAAGAAAGCGAACACAGTAGCTACAGTGATAGGCCCATTGGGTGCAATTCCAAAACTTATGGAACACCACTTAAACAGCATGGGTATTGACAAAAATCACAATCAGCCAATTGCAAAAGGCAGCTTAACTTGGAACAGCTTATATCTCCTATGATAATACCTTTAACACAATCAAACATCTCTCTATATCTGGTTCTTGGGAAGGATCTGATAAGAAAATAAAATGTCATATGGCTGCTATATGATTCTTTCATTAACAATGTACAGGTAGTTCTTGATTTATGACTGTTTGTTCAGTGACTGTTCGGAATTAGAAGAATGCTGAAAAAAATGGACTTAGGACCCCTGCCCAAAGCCATGGCTACTGCAATGTCCCTTCAATCACATGAACAAAATTTGGGCACTTGACAATCTGCCATCCCTTATGACCAAGTAAGTGCAGGAAAACTTTCATTCTTGAACTTATGTTATTGCGTATGGACATGAAAGCAAGTAGTATTTATATACCATGTTACAATTTAATGAAAGTGTGTTAGGTTAAGTCTATTATCTGCTTATATGATGTTTACAACCTTAAACAGTTCTAAAATATTAAATAATTAAATTAAACAATAAATAAAACGAAGTCATTACAGTTTATCAAATATATCTCCACTTTTAGGTTTTACATGTGTGCGTGCACACACATACACACACACACACACAAAGACCCATTCACTGTTTCTTTAAAAAAAAAGATAAACGATTGCTATTCACTTTGAAATTATGTCATTGGTTGTTATTTTAGTTTTTAATTTTCTTTACATCATTAGTATATGCCACTGGATTACATTTGTTTCAGATAGTATTTCTGTCCAATAATTCTCTGGTAGTGAATCAGACCTCCACACAACCACTAGAGAAACTGCAAAACAAACTTTTCTCCTCCCACTAATGTTTTGATAAAGTTGAAGCAGCACATGAAAGAGAAGGAAATTCTTCTCTTAGAATATGATAATAACCACACCCCAAAGTAGTAGGTATTTCTTCTCTTTTTCCTTTCTTTCATGACTAACTGCTCTAACCATGGTTTGCTTTACCCATAAGTTGGCTGTTTGTAAGCATCCTAAAAATTGCTAAATAGTTTGGGGAGCAGGAATTTTTCCTGTTCTTTAACAATAGGAACATTAATGCACTCCAAACAAAAGACAGGACCTTATTATTACCCAGTGCATTCCTTTAACTTGCAGTGCATAAATCACTCATTATGCTGCTAAACCTTATCAAAAGGCTCAAGCCTGTTATCTTAAATCCACCAACTTAGAGGTTTAAAAGTTACACTATAAACTGTCTGAAGCCCAAGTACTTCATTTTAACTAATTCTGGAACAAATTGCTCAATAAATAAAGGGGGAAGAGAGAAACCTTGGAAAAAAGACTACTTTGGGAAAAAATGTAATGCAAAAAACCCAACAAACCTGTATTTGTTGCTTTGGGATACACTTGTGATGTATTGTGCATAAAACTGTTTTACCCTTTATAGCACATTTCTCATCAAGTTCCCCAAATCTTATCCAGAGGTTCTCTCAACTGTCTGGAGCCAATTAAGATAAGAGGCTTATAAGAAGGTTATACACAGAAGGAGAATCTGTTGCATTGAAAAATATTGTTTCATAGCCAGAGTTGAAGATTGTTCGGCATATTATATGAGTAATAGATTTAAAAATCCTTATAGCATGAGATTCATATGCACGGCCCAACTGTAAATATAAATATATGATTGATGTGTTTTCTCCTCAGTGTGGTCTATATTTGATATCTTCAGTATTCCAATGTTGTGATGTGAGGCTTTATTACCTCATTAGCTGCTCAGAGTCACTCTACAAGTGGGTGGCCCCTATAAATGTAAGGTAAATAAATAAGTTTGTTCATGTGATGTAAGGACTTGATACTCTAATGTTCCCCTAAAGGACAAAAATCACACCATCCCTGAAATTAATAATCATAAAAAAATAATGGTTCTTTTAACACACTGTCTGGGAGAAAGGATATTTGCTATTCCCAAGGGTCCGTTAAATATGGAAGGATGTCATTATGGTGGTTTACACAATTTGCCTAATAATGTTACTATACAAATCATGGAAACTGGTACAAATAACTATTTGCATCAACATGGCTGTTATAAAATTAAGATAAAATTAACTGTCTTGTCCAACTTATTTGTATGCAATGGATAGCTCTCTTATTTTGAGGAGAATATCTACAGGATCAAAGCTTCATTATATTAATCTACATTTTCTATCTTCTGAAGCCGGAATGACAGGCAATTTTTTTTACTTTAGTTTAAAACATAAGATATAAGATATGCTTATAAAGGAACGTAGACTGCTTTTGTAAAAGATCCTGACAATGTCGTGCTTGTAGTTACAAAATCATTTCTTGGTTAATTGCATCTTTCAGGAATAGGCAATACATCCATATGAGGGTTTAAAAAGCAATTCTATTCCTTTTCTATTTCTGTCAGCAATAGAGCAAGATCTATTTTCTATACTACATTGTGAATGCTATGAAAAATCACCTTTCTCAATAATTTACAATAACACCCTCTGCTGGCAAGTATTAAAAAACCCTCCAGATTTTGTATTTAACAATACATGCAGCATTGTTGCTAAACTACTTAAGTGTTTTCATTTTGTAAAACACTACTCTGTAAGATAAAAATCAGTGCACATATTACTTACATACAGATGAGATGTATTTCTAAAGGTAGGTTTTGATCTGTCAAAGCTTGTAAATATTTTTTATAAAGAGAAGTTAAAATAGTTTCTGCTATCAAATGGCCTTTTTTCTTTTCACAATTATGATTTCTTTGACAGCATCTCCCTTTATCATTTATACAAATCTATAGTAGGTTGTAATGGATATTTCAGAAGGAACTTAACAGGCAGAGTAACCAATGTGAAAAGAAGAGAAAAAGACCCAGAAAGGATTCATTATTATTAAAAGCTTTGTTTCCTCTTTCTTGGGAACTTGGGATAAGCAATTTTATCAAATGGTATAAAAACAATTCTGAAAGAACTAGTCATCACTGACTCAAAGATTTCTGGAATCTAATACTTACAACTTGGGTAAGTATTTGAGGAAACATTTATTCATTTTATTTATAGAGCCATCTTTCCCACAATTTGTGACTCTGACATCAGTCACTGATCAGATTCCTGTAGATAACTAAATTAATGCACCTGTAGAAATAAACACCACAATATTGGTAAACAGAAAACTCCCCTTGTAGTCTGTCAATCATAATTCATGCTACTCCAAAGTTGTTCAGAGAGCTTACCAAAGCTCAACTGGCTGAGATGTTTTTTTAACCTGCCAGTGGGAACATTCCACAGTGTGTTGCATTTCAACAAATATTTAAACTACTGTCAGAAGGCACTTGTAACACACTTGGCTATTTGGGTGCCCAAACCTTTCCTTCTGCCAAAACAAGATGCCCAAACCTTTCCACTGAAGTAAGAAAGAAATCTCATCGAGGAAATCAATTAAAATTCCCCATTCATTCCTTCACCCTGTACTAACAACCACTACCACCAGTTATCACTAGGATAAGTTAATATACCCTCATCCTTGCAACTGGAAACGAAAACAGGATTACCTGGCAAACTTCATAGAGTAATTTGTATTGTTCTTCTTGCTTCTGAAGAGAGCACAAGCTGCATCCCATGTTTCAGAAAAATATTCTTCCTGATTTGCTGTGAGAGCCAGAAAGTTGTTTCCAAGCATGCAGGCAAATACTCCTCTGTCACACACAAGATAATCAGATGAAACTGAACCAGCTCGGAGTGGAGATGCTCTGATCACTTCTCTGCCTTCTTCCTTAACACACGCCCTCTCACGGTACACAACCCTCCCTCTCTCTCCTGCTTTAGTCCAATGCACACACTATATACTGCTATTCATGCATATTAATCAGTTCTCATTGACTATTCATAACAGGCAAGATACAGGGGCTATAATTGCTGCCTATGACAGCTGAAATTTCTCTAATTAACAAGCAAGCACTTCAGTAGCAAGACATAATAAAAGACACTAACAATTCTGTAAACCATTTTGTAGCAATTACAAATAAACAAAACTGCATTTTACTGTAGTCCCCAAGGATAATTTTTAGCATACTTGAGCAGATTAAAAGTACATTTTAAATGTAAGTCATATCCCAAACACTTCTGCTGCAGAAACCCAACAATATGTTAACCTGTACAGTGAAATTAAAGAAAACAACAAATATTTAAAATAATTCAGCTACAACTAAAGAAACGTCTGTTGCGAAGAGGCCAGATGTTGAACAAAGGGATTTAAGACCTTCTGGGATAATGTTTCTTGACACCGGCAACTTTAAGATGTGTGGGCTTCAATTCCCAAGTATCCTAGTCAGGATATGGGGGAATTCTCAGAGTTAAAGTCCACACAATTTAAAGTTGCTAAAGTCAAGAAACACTGTTCTGGAAGCTAAGAAAATTGGGAGGAGGATATTCTGAAACTTTTTAAGGCACATTATTACCAGATAATCCCATAATAGCAAAGTTTATCATACCTGAGTTCCCATTAGCATCATAATAATTAGAATGTGGTTATAGCACCTAATGATATCAGGTAATATTGTATAGCTATACTATATTTATGTATATATAATACAGAAGAAAGATATTTCAGGTTTCTTTAAATATGTATTTATATGTATTTACACAATATGTATTCAAAATAGATAGTGACTGTTATAACTCCTCTTCGAGCATTCAACCCATAAATTAGAATTTCACTTGTAACACACTTGGCTATTCGGATGCATCAAGACATACTGATTTACTTCCTTCATCTGATAAATACTTCATATTGTCTTTTGTCTTTCCCTCAGGTTAAGCACTGACAAGAAATAATTTGAACACAATACCTATGCTACAACATACCAAGGATTGGTTTATATGTTATATAATTCTTATTCATAAGTTAACCAGAGAGATGGTTTGATATTATAGTTACAGAACTAGACTTCATGACTTTAGGCCAGTGGTGGGATTCAATTTTTTTTACTTCCAATTCTGTGGGCGTGGTTTGGTGGGTATGGCAGGGGAAGGATACTGTAAAATCTCCAGTCAGAGGTGGTATTTGCCAGTTCTCTGAACTTCTCAAAATTTCCGCTACCGGTTCTCCAGAACTGGTCAGAATCTTCTGAATACCACTTCTGCTTTAGGCCAATCATTATAACTTCTTAGCATACAAGTTTGTTGTGTAGATAAAATGGGGCACAGAAAAATGTGGACATTCTAGCAATTAAAAAACGTTCTGAACTAAAATCTAGTTTACACCTCTGCTAAGTTCTAGAGCTCACCCAGAATCTTCCAGCACCACTTCTTTTATTCCTGAGATGATTCATTCCTCTGAATATGTAGTGATGACTTGCAAGTTTATTTCTTTGCTAACACAAATGGAGGACTAGTTTTTTTCAGATATACCACAAGATTGCAACAGATAAAAGCTTGTCCCAAACTGGCAATAAACTTCTGAGTTTAAAGTGGAACTTTCCCACAGTATTCCTTATAGAAATGTGATTGCTAGCTTAGCTCACCAAATGATATTTTATATTCAGTATGAAAGCCACATGAAATGTGAATAATCTAAGGTTGTGCAATGATGTACTTTCAAATAAACATTTATATTGCAAATATATTGCATCATATAAAGGACAACTTTCAGCTGAAATGGTCCAATGACACCCATATCTTGCTTCTACCTATGCTGATCTCAGTTTCCAGTGGGTCAAAGGACACATTGTGATGATATGTTAAAACAGGGGTGTCTGGCAGCCCGCAGGCCAGATGCATCACACACAGGCCACGGCCACCGCAGCTCTGTGAAGTGAAAAAACGTTGCAAAATGTCACATGAAATAAATAAATAAATAAATAAGTAAATAAAAGAGGGCCTGACCTGGGGTGCTCACATTGCAGCACTGGTCAAAAGGGCCCAGCAGAGATTATACTACCTGAACTTCTCAGAAAACAACAACTGAATGAAAAACTGCTGGTGACCTTCTACCGCTGCACCATATAGAGTATCTTAACTTACTGTACCTTTGTATGGTTTGCCAATTGCACAGTGGCAAATAGGACAGCACTCCAGAGGGTTAACTTCATTGCCCAGATCATTGGTTGCCCTCTCCCCCCTTTGGAAGAGCTTTATAGTTCCCACTGCCTTAAGAAAGTTCAAAACATTCTCAAAGATCCATCGTATCCTGGGCACCCTTTTTTTTAACCATTACCATCTGGTAGACGGTACAGAATAATAAAAACAAGCACAAATAGGCTGAAAAACAGCTTCTATCCCAGGGCAGTAGCTCTTTTGAATTCTGCTGTATAGTGCAGTGTTGTTGTGGTGTCGGGGATTTCCGGTTCAATGTGTGAAGGGTGAAGGATGTGTGGTTGTGTTTATTTTCATGGTCCTGGTCATGATGTGCACTGAAGATGGTGTTTGATTTCATTGTACGAGGTGCAATGACAATAAAGTAAACTAACTAAAATGAAGCAAGTAGAATTCCATTTGTATAACGGCTTTCTTTCCACTTCAGTTTCCTGTGCTTCCTCAATTAAAGAGATCTCTTAAATGGTACAAGTAGTTGTAGAACAAAAAGGAACTGAAAAAAGTAGCTCCCTACTTAAACAGAACATATGTATGTTTGAATTATATCTGGAACAAATCCATGCTAGGCCATCACGTACCTTGCTTGTTTTGGGGTCAACACCAAGGGTAAATGCAGATGTTCTGGTTTAATATGCATATTAAAGTTTAATCAAACATGTTTTAAAATCTATATGCGTAAATTTGTTTTTGTTTTTTTAAATAACTTTATTTTAGGTGGATCAAATTGAGATTGTGACTCTATAATTTGAATGAAGAAGAATTTTATGTTTCATGCTCTCATTTACGCCTTGGGAAGGCAAAATTCTTCAGTCTTATTCCTGCCAACTGTTTTATCGTAACACACACACACAAAATCATACCGATATAAAAACATGGAAGTTTGGCAGTAGTTTGGTGTGATTCCTTACTCAGTATTGCAAGCTAGTGAACCAGAATGATATTCATACCGTGAACAGGTGACTCAAAAGATTAGTCAGAATAGCACTGGAAATTAATATGTTTTCTCCAGAGGTATATCACCAGCAATCCATTGTACCCAACAAGGAAGCCTAGAACCTGAGCAGGAAAAGATTCGCAGGTCTTACACACAATAGAAAGATAAGCAGTGTTTAGCAGAGTCCTCAAAAGAAAGAGTCAATTAGGCCTACCTGTTTTAGTGTATACAATAAGGGTTGAGAGGAGTGGTGACAGGTTTACTGTAGGTTGGCAAACCTTTTTCCAAACTCAGATCTGATTTTTTTTAATACATGCTATCCCTGATTATATGATTGACTTTGGGCTGATATAAGAGATCACTCAGTCTGATTTTAGGTCTTGGATTTGTCTGCATGGAATTATGGAATCTAAAGTAAGTTTTTTGTCAGCTTGTGCATTCCTGCCTTATGGTGAGATTTTTAGCTGCCTTACAGAAGTGATCTACATTTGGCCTCCTGCATTTCTAATATTAGCATAGAATAACTATACCTATACTATTTTCTGGGAGTACAAAGGCTATATTTATTTATTCATTACATTTATATGCTGCTCACCTTCCCCATAAGGGAGCTTACAGTTCCGAAAAAAATAAATAGGAAAACAGTTAAAATTTTAAAACAATGCAGATTTTTTAAAAATTAAATTTATACAAAATTTCAGGAACCAAGAGATGGATGGTACAGGGGTGAGATCTTTTTACTTTATGAGTGCCCTCCTCCAGGCCCAAAGGAAAGTTTTAATCCCTTCCTGGAAAACCATAAAGGCAGGTGCACTTCTCACCTCCAGTGGTAGTTGTTATTACTACTACTACTACTACTACTACTACTACTACTACTACTACTACTACTACTACTACTACTACTACTATAATCTCATTCATATCTGTCCTCTTCAAACCCCATTTTATCAACATGCTAATTCTGTAAAGTAGATTCTAATAAGTACACAATACTTTGTGCTCAATTACACATAACTAGTATTGCATTTTTCAAAAGGTTTTTGTTTGGAAATATAAAAAAATAACAGTAGAAAAACTATATATAATAGCATTTTATGCCGAGCTGAATTTTCTTCCTGATCACTGCCTTCAAGGTTCTTGATGTTGAACGCAACAGTTAAAATTAATAATGAGTATGCATGATTTCGCTGAACTTTATTTGTATTATGCTGTATCTTGTAGAACAGTTTCAAATTCTGTTTTGCATTTATTGCTCTTCTGGGAAATAGATGTCAAATTCAGGAAAAAGGAAAATGTAATTTTTAAGTGTGCAGCTACATAATTGGTAATTTACATGTTCCTAAAGAAAGAGACTATATGTCTTTGCTGTATACATATGTGCTTTTTAAAGAGAGCATTCACTGTTTTTCTGGTCATTATAATTCACGCTGTGTCTGCCACTACTGGAAAACTAATGAAAATGCTGGGAGAACAAGGCTTTATTTTACTATTGAGAATTCTCAGTAGTTACAATATGATAGTGTGCCTAATTCTCATAGTTTTGCATTTTTTAAACAATGAATTTTATTTTCAGTCCAGTCATCCATTTCATTAATTAACCCTCTAACTACTGAGTGTATTTTTTTTAAATACTGTAAGGGAGCTTTCAAAGGAATTGGCATTTGCTGCATTAAATATGCCTGGAAAAAACTGTCCTGATAGTAAAAAAATGGAGTCATATAAGCATTATCATTGAAATAAAACTATTTAAAACTAGTGTTTTTAAAGAAAAGCTCTAATAAAATGAAAGTGCTGGGGTGGGAAATGAGGAGAGGATTGTGTGTACCCTAAAGAGTGTGATCTAATGTAGTGCAACTGTTGCCATAGTAAAATATTGTATTGAAATGTAAGCTGTACCGCTGAGAAAAATTAAGCAGGTAATAAACTGTTAATACAGATTCTGTCACTTCTGCTTTCTCTGCTTGAAGCGTTCACCTTTAGAAGAAGTACAATTAAAAAAAATAAACTTGTATACCAAATGCTCAAAGTAAATAATTATTTTCAATTATGCAAAAGGTATGTCTTTAAGGAAATCAGTTTATGAACAATGTCATTACGTCCATAGAAGAAAATAATTTTTGAGAGTTCCCCTAATTGTTTAAGGGCAATGATTTCTACATTGGCATATACAGCTAATCCTTGCTTAATGACCGGTTGCTTACCAACCAATCCCCCGCAAAGTACTAAGACTCAATTCCTGAATTTTTATGGCTGCATCTTCCCCACCTTGATCACATGATTGCATTTGGGGAACTTGGAAATCAGCTCATATTTATGGTTATTTGCAGGATTCTGTGGTCATCTGATCGTGATTTTCAGTGTTTTTTGCTGGTTTCCAGATCTTACTTCCAGTTTCCTGCAAAAAACACCCTTCAGATAAAAATGGATTAATTTAACAATCATGGCATTCATTTAACGACTACCACAAAAAAGGTTCTCAAATTGGTTGCAAACCGTTTAACAGTTGCCATGACTTACAACCCTTGTTCTTTGAGGACTATCATAGTACAAACACATAGCATTATTCTTATGTTGGCTTTAACTAAAAATGAGCTAATTCATGATAATACAAAGCTCAGGCTACTATATTCTAAGCCATAGCTCAGGCTACTTATTCTAAGTCTTGAAACAAGAAAAAAAGAAAAAGAAAATAATAATAAAATCATCTCATTATATGGATTTGGAACTCAAATTTAGAAATCAGTTGTATTACTTAGGCTTATACAATCTAGTATACAACCTAGTATCCTCTAAATGTTCTATAGACCGCAACCAATGTCAAAGAAATTTATTTATCTGTTTTTTATTAGTTATTTATTCATTATTCATTCATTTATTCATTCATTCATTCATTCAATTTCTATAGCCGCCAAACTCAACCAAGTGACTCTGGATGGCTTACAATTCTAAAATTCTAAAACAATTAAAACAATTTAAAAGACATTAAAGTAATATTTTTTTCCACAAAATAAGTATGAACAGCAACCATGATGATTAATCAACTAATAGTAAAGCACTTCATACCTTCCAGACTCTAGGCCCCGGTACATAGCCAAATTTTGAAAGCTTTGTGGAAAGCCAATAGGATTGGGGCCATTGTCATCACTGAGGGGAAGAAGATTCCATAAGGCAGGGGCTACTACAGAAAAAGTCCATCTTCTAATTCATGCCAATTGATACTCTTTGGCTGATGAGATCTGCAGCATACCTAATCAGTTGGATCTGATCGGATGAGTAGAAACTCTTGAAAAAAGATTTAATAGAAATGAAATATTGTGGAATTTCAATAGGTTCAGCAGCTTGGAACCGATTTTCACAACAAGCACATATGGAAGCCAAACTGAGATTATTGAAGTTTAGGAACTGAGTACCTACATAACAAAATAACATTTCAAGAGAAATCTATATTGCAGCTGTAGTTCCTAACTTCAAGACATTTTTATGGCAGCCCACAAAGCATACCTACAGTCTCAGAACAACTGGATAAAGCATTTTATGAATATTAATTCAGGGCAATATACATAATGCAGTCTAACCTGGAAATCTATGATAAATTGCAAAATGGCTTTAGATTAATAAATGCAAAAATATTCTGTCCTTAGGTTTGCAAAATGTGTGTTTATCTCTACTGTTGAGACACTCAAGAGAATACATTAACAGAGATTAATAACACTGAAACATTAACACCTCTGAAGTCCACAGAAGTTTGAACAAAGCGGGGGAGGGGAGTGTTTCATTTTGCAAACACCTATAGTAGTTTCCACATTATGCTCCTTTCAATTATTGAGATATCCCAAAGATTCTAGGAAGGAATATTGTTGTATTTATCCAAAACATAAAGAACTCAAATTTAAAACAAATCCTAAAGAAAAGAATACAGAAAAAAAGCAGAGTAAAATTCTGAACAATGACCATATTCCTCATCTTATAAAACGATTGGCAGCTCTAGCTAAAATTAATATTGCATGTTTTCCCCCTTCCCTCAATAAATAAACATAAGATATACTTGAATATGTATATACATATGTCTATCTGCCTGCCAGATGCTCATTCCCAAAAACAGACCAGGACAAAGTTATAATAATTGAATGATAAATGACTAATTTTAAACTTTAGTACTACCTGTACATATCAACTGACACATAAGTACATATGCAAATTTCTCCTTCCAGCAGGCTAAGCAAAATAAAAAAAATAAGTAGATGGTATAGCTATATCGGGAAAAGGAAGAATGAAACTAAAAGGAATTCAGGCAAGGAGTAATTGTGTAAAAGGAAAATGAAGCCAATATATGTTTAAGTATTACAAGTATTACAAATGAAGCCAATATATGTTTAAATTACAGAAAGGAGAAAAGGATTAAATGCAACAAGCAAGAAAGCCCTGCCTAAGCAAACATCACTTTAGCATCCAGACTTTCCAATAGCAATGTCTGCAATTGTCCCAAAGATGCTTTTTCAAGAGGCAACTTAACTTTCTTTTTTCTTTTCTTTCAGGATGTTTCGCTTTTCATCCAAGAGGCTTCTTCAACTCTCCTCAGAAGTTTCTTCTCAGAAGCAGAACTGGAGAAGCTTCTTGGATGAGAAGTGAAACATCTTCAAAGAAAAAAAAGAAAGCCCAGTTGCTCTTGGAAAAAAAACACCTTTGGGACAACCATGACCTATATGACTGAGAATCTCCATAGACAATGCCTGCACTTATTTGCATACTTGCCTTTTGCTGTCTTTCTCTAATTTTATCAGCAAAAGCAAGCAAATATCCCTCCCCACCAGTTTCTAGGCAATTATTCTTTTATTCATCAGGGGAGTGGCACAAATTCATATATCATTATGGTGTAGTGCTTCAGGGTTTGAGAGCCCTGACATGGTGGCAAGGAGTTTGCCATTTTGGCAATGTGGCAATATAGGCATTTTGATTGGCATAGCTGTTTATCACTGAAAGACTGGATTGTGATGGGATATTGTTTGGATTTCCAGAAGGGAGGGAATGTGTTCCAGAGAAGCAAAAGATAGTGTAGTTAAGATAGTTAGTGTGAGAGAAAGAGAGTTAAGACAGTTTCTCCCTAAGAGTCCTCTGAGTTTACATTTTATGGTGTAAGTAGTCTGCTACTTAATATATATATTAAAGAACATAGTGTGTATTTTAAGAATGTACCAAGCAGAATTCGATTGGAAGTTATGTACTATATTGAATGTTATAATTTTAAAGGCATAAATTGAAGTTTAAATAAGAGTTGAATGGTTAAAATTAAAAGATATAAAGGTGTCATACTCCAATTAATAACTATAGGGGAAAATTTATTCAATGAGAAAAGATAATATGAAATTGAAACAGGACAGACAAAAGTATAAATATAATGATTGGAAAGACGTTGAAACTTAGAAAAAGATATGTAATTGAATTTAGATATGAGATAATTAAAAATAAAGTTGAGAAAACCAAGGGAGTGGAAAAATTATGGAGAAAATCTTAAAATAGTAATAAGATATTGACTAGAACACAAAGATGAATATGAAAATGAGTTTGTGTCTGTATGAAGAAGTGATAACCCGGGATCATGCTATTCTCAAAAAAAATGTTTTACTTGTATTATGTTTTTGTGAAAACCCAAATAAAATTTATATTTTAAAAAAATCTATTTTGATAAGTCTTTAAGAACAGACTAGATGATATATGATAGATGTTTTTTGTTCTTAGATTTTTTTACTTTTAATCTGCTTATAATTATTGTGTATTTATCAAAAAGCAAAGCAATTGCAGGATTAATTGTAATGATATTACTTAAAATGTTCAGATTGAAATATTCTAAAGCCAGAAAAGATAGACTATCTCAAAATCTTGTCAATTAAGTGAATACCTGGACCCCAAACAAGTTTGTCTTTCAGTACATCTTGTCTAATATTAATTGATCCAGAGAAAATATTCTGGGTTCAGTTCCTGCACATTAATTTTAAAGCATTAACAGTAGAATGTTTGAAAAGATCTTCAGCTAAACCTTTAGGGATTTTTTTGTAGACATACAGGTGCATTGAACTAGCTGGGCTAATGGTCTAATGGTACCATTGATGAGAATATCAGATCGTCACTGCATCATCCATCTAAAAAGAGTCTTGGTCTGATTAACTTGGTGCTTTTGGGACATATGTGAAACCAAACCATTTTTTCAGGTGAAAATAAGATCTGTTTCTTTTGATGATTCACAAGATCTCAGGACAATGAAATACTTCATTATTTTAGTACATTACATTACCAAACAAGCATCCTTTATGTTCTCTATATAAATAAATCTCTTTATCATGTTGTTCATTTTAGGAAGTGCACTGTTTTCTTTATGAACATTTTATGTCATGCTAATAAAGTTTGTCTTTCTCAAATGAAAATATCTGCAGGAGAGGCATAAAAAAATTGAAATGTTCTACTGGAGCAAAAATGCAGGGAAAGAGATCAAACTCCTAACAAGTACTTATTCCCAAAATCCTTTGCACAAAAAGCAAAAGTGAAATTGAATTCCCACTTGTTTTTAACCACAGCACAAAGATGTGACAAAAAAAATGGTTTTGACCATGAGTCCTTATGTTGTCTTCATCTAATCCCCTGCCTGTGAGATAGCCTTAAGTTGCCTTTAGCTGTATCAATGTAAACATAATATTTTCCTCTCATTCCAACACTGCCTAAAGATAGCCTTTAGGTGTATTAAATCTGCTAAGCTTTGTCACTCATTGATCTGGAGGCAAGTCAGATAATTGCAGTGACTTGGAACAGGCAATTGAGGCAAGATAGGGATCAACAATAGACACCCCAAGTTTTGTGCTGGAATGGTTTTCTATCTGCTCAAAAATGGTGGCTGGATAGAATTATAAGTCAGTAGTAGAAAGCAGAGACAGAGGAGAAGGAGGAGGAGGAGGAGGAGGAAGAGGAAG
>JANHFN010007214.1:41246-61968 GCA_032468175.1 Toxicocalamus goodenoughensis
GATTTCAAATTTATCTTTAATATTAATAAAACTTTCATATAGATAATTTGACCAGTTCTGTAATTGTTCAGCCCTTCAAGGTAGACCAGCTTAAGAAAGAGACACAAGAAATATTAGAATTCTAATGATAATTTTTATTGAAGTTTACAGATACAAAGGAAAAAGCTAATACAAATTCATTATATTTTAATATAATAAAAATACAGAAAAAAGAAACACATATATACACACACAGTGACGTCTCCCTCCATCAAGACAGGTACTAATACATTCAGTAACCGATAATCTCTGATACTTCAACAAAAGTTTTTCCTCCCTTCCCATATCTCTTCTCTCATCAATAAACAAATTATAAAGCCTTGTCATTTAGTCCTAATCAGCAAAAGTCTATTAAAGTAATCTGGATGACTTGGACCAATCACTCTCTCTCAGTCTAACCTATGTCACAGGGTTGTTGTGGAGAAAGTACAGGAAGAAGGTGTGTTGTGGGTATGTTTGCCACTTTCAGTTATTTATAAAAATAATAAAGGTGAGATACAAATAAATAAAAATAGAACATAAATAAAAATAAATAATTGTGCTTCAAAATAAAGTAGCCTGTAAATCACTGGTTTTCAAATATTTGAAAACAATTATATGGAGAGAACGAGTTCAAATATCATATTAAGCTCTAATAGTCTTGTTGGATTTTGGCTATGTTGTGCAAATCAAGCCTCTGTGGCATATAAAGCATATCTCAAGAGGCTTAACACCGATTTCCCCAACCTGAGCAGTGTGCAGATGCATAGTTTTCAATTTCTAAATCATCAGTAAGGATTCAGACAAGTTGGGGATTCTAGGAGCGGAGATTCACAAATGTAGAGGGCAGCTAAGGATGTGGAAAATTAGTTTCTTGTGTTGTAAGAGCAACAAAAATTATTAGAAAAGTGGAGGCTAAAACATATGAAGAACGGTTGCAGGAATTGGGTATGTTTAGTTTAATGAAAAGAAGGACTGGGGGGGACATGATAGCAGTGTTCCAATATCTAAGGCAGGGGTGTCAAACTCGTGTTGTCACGGCAGTGTCACATGATGTATCGGGACTTTTTTCTGCTTCGCTAAACCGGTTGGGGGCAGGGCCAGCACATGATGCATCTAGCCCTTGTGCTGCAAATTTGACACCCCTGATCAAAGGGGTTGACACAAAGAAGAGGGAGTCAAGCTATTCTCCAAAGCAAGGCAGGGGAAGAAGCAATGGATAGAAGCTAATCAAGGAGAGAAGCAATCTAGAACTAAGGAGAAATTTCCTGACAGTTACATGTCCAATCAGCGGAACAACTTCCAACACTGGAGGTTTTAAGAAGACATTGGGGATAACAAATTTTTCTGAAATGGTGTAGGGTCTCCCGCTTGGCTGGGGGGTTGGACTAGATGACCTATAAGGGCCCTTCCAACTCTGATTATCTGTTATCTGTTACCTCTAACTCTGTTACTCTGTTAAACTATTTTGCCAATCATTTTTAAACAAATTTATCTTTAATATTAATATTAATTTTGTTTTGGTTCAATACGTGAATACAAGGACATTTGAAAGAACGAAGGCAAACTATTCCAGCTATATTTATCTATGATATTTTATATTTGTGGCCCAGGTTTATATTATTACACCATATCAATTTATTAGCCTTTCATGTGGATTTCCCAAGTCTTAATGAGATGCAAACATCTTGAGTAATTATCCTTACCATTCCTTTTCTACTATTGAATTCTCCTGCTTTCTTCTTTCTCTTAGGGCTTTGATTCTCTATGTGGACTGTGAAAACCAATGGACTATTAAATTATTTTTTTACTCCATGTTAGGGGTTTCCATACTTCAAAGATGATTTGAAAAACGTGGTTTTGGTGGTGTACATGTACAGTATCTCTGTTTTTTTTTAATTAAAGTGGATACTTTTAAACCTGCTCTGTGAGTTTGAAATAAAAGGAGTCACTCTTTGAAGAAGCACATTCACTTTAATGAGTAGATTTCTTAAAGAAAACACACATATATTTTGCAGTCTTATATTTTAATTAACAGCAATGAGATGATGTGCACTCATAAATGGTCCAGAGCACATCTTCCAAATTATTTTTGAAAAGTGTGCAGCCCCACTGAATATGTGATCTTAGAGCATTTGATGTTGAGCATATTATTTTAATCATTTTACATCCATCCATGAATGTATCCACAAAGTAAAAAAGATCCATCAATTAATAAATACATTTGCTCCTTCCCTGATTCTTTAAAAAAACTCTTTTAGCAATTTCTCTGTCTTTTAGGATAGGAGTTCAATAAATATTAAAATAAATGGGTAAAGAGGGAATATCTTCATCAGAAGAGCTTGTGGACTTCCTGTTCTCTTATCTGGCAATCAGCATTAAATTATGAATCGAGTTTGATGTTATCTGATACACATCTATATGCTCAAGCACTGATCCTGAAAGGATTTGAACGCTATGGATGTTGCAGTTAATGTTCCAAGTGGCTTGTAAAGAGGGAAGCTTGTTTATGTGTGATATACAATAACTGTTTAAATCATAAGCCAATATGCTGGGGGACAACAAAACAAAGAGATATGAGGTTTAAGGCTGGGATCTTAAAGACGTACACCGAAAGTGAGCCTTCAATGTGCAGGCTGTTTGAAGAAGCAGCTTCCCAATCTGTGTTTAATAATCTCTTTAAAAGTATACAGATGCTACTACATTTTATCAAAGGCTTGAAACATCTAACTTGTGTTTTCCTTTCTGTCTCTGAAGGAAAGATAAATGTGATGGGAAACTGGATATCATTACTGCTAAAAAATATTCTCAGTTTCTGGTGTGCTTAACAAGTGAAACCACCAGTAATGATGTAATTTAGCTTGTCAAAAAAAGAAAGAGGGCACATAGGGAAAACAAAAGGATGAGGCAGAAGGCAAGGTATAACTAAGGGGCACAAACGCACTGTGTCATCTTCTAATTAACTAAGTGATCCTTTATCTGTCAAATCAAGCAGGGAGATCCACAGATTTGTGTCTTATTGATATTCACATTATGGCATAGGGAGCGGCGGTTCTTGTCCCAGTGGTTATAGTTAAACATTTTCTTTTTTAAAAGATTGCTTTGCATGGCCCGAGGTGGTCACTATTACCATTCATAGGGAAATGAGCAAAGGCCACCCGAACATCTACCAGGAGAGAAAAAAGTGATCTCTAGGGGTACATACTGATTTCTGAACAATTATGAGGAAGAGCCTATTTAAAAAGGCACACCTCACAAAACAACCCATACTATTATCGTCTTCTTTCCAGTTTCCAGTCTTAAAAAAAAAAAGTTTTTTTTGGCAAAGGATTATTTTCCTAAATTAGGAAAAGAAACATGAAGCACCAGTTACTCCATTTTTAATTTCATATAAGAGGTAAATATGTATTTAATAAAGCTCCGCCATGAGGGGGGCTGGAAGGAATTTGTTCTAGCTCATTGATTGTGAGCCAAGGCAGTTGTTACAAAATTCTCAATCCCACAAGAACAATAATCCTTAAAGATCAATAATACAATTATCTCCTCACATTGGAGACCGCTGGGTTTCCCCCCCTCAGGACTTACCCCCTCATTTTCTGACACCAATAAGATCAACTAATAACACGGATAAGGTATTGGCTCTATTGTTGCTGTTCTTAAACAATTTAAAGTTACTAATGGCTTGTTTTCAAATACAGAGATATAAGTGTCAGTGTCAATTAATCCACTGCTTGGAAATGCTTTTGTGTGCATCTTTCACAGAAAGCTAAAGATATGAAAGCCCAAAGCAGTGTTCACATAATCCAGTAGTGTTTATGAATATGTGCACCTTCGAATCAGTGTTGGCAATTGCCTGGACAAGTCCCTGCAGTTTTCTTGGCAAGATTTCTGAAATCTGTAAGAGACTGACTGGCCCCAGTCTCCCAGTTTATAGCCTGGTGCTCTAAGCACTATACCAAACTGCCTGAATTATTGAAATCTTCAGTCACCAGCTGAGTCTAGTGGCTAAATTAAACTAACCCCCCACCCCAATGATTTTAGTTTTAAACTCTGTGTGGTATACTTCAACAGTAAGGAAGGCTTGTTCAACAATTATCTAATGCAGAATATTGACTTTTAAATAAAAGAACAATTGGGCTTTACACAACTGGCTGCTTGCCAATAAGCAAACAGCTTTTTCTTTTCTATTTTGAATGTCTTTCCAATACTCTTTTTCCAAATATTTTCTGGAATGCTAGGATTTCAACAATAAATGGGCATGCTGTTTTGAGAATATTACTAAATATAAAATTCTTAGATATTAACTTAAACTTCTGGTTGTGCTGGCTTGTACTTACTTGCAAGACCTGGATGAGAAAAACTACAACCTAGTGCCTCCAGGTGGGCTATCAACCCCATTAATACTGACCATTATCATGATGAGTGATCCAACTTTTCATGCTGTAACCATTTAAAGTTTTCAAAATATTAGTGGCAGACACACATTTCAGCAAAATAAGTAACAAGACTCCACAATGAATGGCCAGAATAGGAATGCATAATGTTTAGCCCTTCATACATGGCTGAACTACAATTACTAGCAATCTCAGTGAACCTGATCAATGGTGAAGGATGCTAGATGTTATATTTCTGCAACATCTGGAGCACCATCTCTTGGTCTAAAGAATTCCTCAAGCACAGATGTAAAGTTTTTTTTTATTGGAACTTGCTTTATGTGTAAAAGGATGGATCCAATTTCCCCCCACAAGCAATGGAACAGCCTCTGCAGAGTTTAGTTCCCTAATACTTTGAGGATTGCTCCAGTTTCCCACTCAGATCTATTTTTGCATAGATCTACAAGATCTGTAGAACCTTACATAAATCTATATGATCTAGAAAACTGAAGCCGGAGAGCTTTATTGCTAAAAATATTTCCATCCTAAAGGAAGAGGTAAAACTGGATGGAGTTACATCGTGGAAGTCAAACTCATCGTGTCACATTGCCATCCTGTGACGTATCATGACTTTTTCCCCCTTTGCGGAGTTGGGGTGGGCATGGCCTGAGCGTGATGCATCCAGCCTGCGGACAGCCAGTTTAACACCCCTGATTACATTATGATCATCTAATCTATTGTAATGTATGAAATACAGCTCCTTTGGAGAATAGTTACTTCAGTGACTAAAACAGCCTACAGGTTGATGAAGAAAATTATTCCAGTTGATTATGCATCACACAATTTTTTTTATCTTTTTGTTTTTTCTAGTCCACCTTCTATTTTATATAATTCAAGACTATATGCAAAAGCAGTTGGAGATTGAACTTTGCATGAATTTTTGAGAATGCACACATCAAATATCTTCCTTTGACCACAGCTAAATTCAGAGGACAGTTAATGAAGGAGAATTAATGAAGGAGAACCATAGACCTGACAAACAGATAACTTTTTGCTTGACTTCATAATTATTCAGATCAGATAATGCTTTGGTTAAGTCAGGATAGATATTTACTTGAATTTATTTGAATCTGAAGCCAATCTCAAAGACTTTACCATATGTCACCAAGACGGCCATACCACTCAGGTGTTAAATCTTCTTCCTGAGCTTCAAGATGCAGATTCTAATTTAAATAGCTGTTTTGTGTGATTAAGAGTAATTTGAAGCAATTAAAGAAAACAGTTCATTTGTGACAGGTGGCAGAAAACCAGAAGAGATAATTACTTTTTTTTCCAGCCATCTGTGTTAATTGCCATTAGCCAAATTAAGCTGAGATGAACCTCTTTTGAAATTCCAGGCAAAGTCCTTTCCTCCTTCAGCTTGTAATACAATAAGACTAATTAGAAAAAAATAATTTCATCCTACAAGCCATAAAGCATCTATTTATTAATTTCAGTGAATGTTATAAAACATGATAATTAAAATTGAACTATTATGATTGTGGAGGTTGTTTCTGGTGAGCATAAAAACCTCAGTTGGAAGCAACTCTAAGCAAGTTGTTCTTTAAATAGAAATGTGTCTGAAAAATATTATTTCAGGGTTTTTTTTGGTAGGCAAAAATGCAGGACAGAAAAACTTATTCTGTGGAGCTTGGTGTCTTTTGGACAAGGGAAGGTCTCTTGTTTTCTCTATTATCTTCCTGATTTTTTAAAAATGGCAAAGCCTCTTTCATCCAGCTTCATATTCTATTTCCTTTTCTTTCCCAAAATCACGCCAATCAGAAAATGAAAAATCTGTACAGAATATGCACGTACAAATTGTCAAAAACCTAAGCATAATGCCCACACTTCTTCCATTACATTAATATTGCTTTCACCTATTATTCATGAAAGGGTCTGCATCATCTGCTTCATTGCCAATGATAACACAATGGTATATAAGATGATATGTGTGCATAAAAGTCCATATCATCTTAAATGACATGACAGCTATTGTCTACAGCCCCCTTCCCACTTCTGGGAGGGATTCAGCCATAGGTCTGCCAAAAGAAGGGTCATGATTCAATTTGACAGGGGAAGGGCTTAGGCATATTTTTCCTTAATTGCTTAGCTGTCATCTTAGATGCTACCTTGGGTGACTTTTTCCAGTTGGAGCAATACATAGTATATGATATATTCAAATGCCCCAATATTTCTTTTATTTGAGTTGTTCCTCATTAAGAAGACAAATAACTATTAGTCATTCTTTCTTTAGCCTATCTGGTGGTCATGATGGTAGAGAATGTTTGAAAGAATGAATGAAAGTGAGACCATTTGGATTGCTTTCATTTGTCTTCTGCTTCCTGCAACAGACGTTTCACAATTCATAATATTCACAAAGAAGAAGCAGGTCTTGAAAGAGGTCCTGAGCTACATTGTAAAGCCATACAGTAGCATCTTTTTTTTTCTTTTTCACAGCAGGAAGTGACTTAATGATCCTTTCTGATACATTTTTTCCTCCTTGCAAAGATTGTAACTCTTTCATGGAGGAACATAAAATGTACATGTTAACATAGCCTTACAAATATGGTATGTGCTACCCTTCAGCTGAGCATATCAAGAGAAGAATTTAAGATGGATTCAAAACTAGATTTAACAAAAATGTCATACTTTCATCCATTTTCCACCCATAAAAACTGTCAGATACATCCAGTTTATATGTTTAAAGACAATTACACAGGGTAAGAAATTATATTGCCTTAATTTATTTTCCTTTTTTTTCAGAATGCGTAGATAACTCAGTTTTAGAAGTATTCTGGAAGGCTTACAACATAAAATTAAATAAGGCTTAACATTTACTAACCATGGACAACACAAACAATATAAGAGACACAGCATAAAACAGCCAGTTTGGTGTAGTTGTTAAGATGAAGGTCTAGAAACCAGAAGACTGTGCATTTTAGTGCTGTGTTAGGCACAAAAGCCAGCTGGATTACTTTGAGCTAGTTGTTGTCTCTGATACCAGTTGTTGTGGAGAAAGCAGGGAGTATTATATATGATTGCCACTTTGAGTTACTTATAAAGTAATAAAAAGCGGAATAAAAATTTAATTAAAAAAGTCAAGAATTATGAAGTAAATTAAATGTAGCAAACCAAAGGAAGGCAAATCACAATGCTAGAACATCTCTGTTGTTAAGGAAAGACTAGGGAAAATATGTGTAAATGAGAGATAGAACAGAGATGAACAATAGGGGTTCAAAATAGAACACCCTTAAATCATGCAAAGAAGTTGCATAATGGAAGAATCCTGAGAAAACAACAATCTGACATGATAGATGCCTCCCTCTTGGTCAACAATGGTTGTCAAGAAGAGTGAGAAGTGAAACTCTCTGCCTTTTAATCAACTACTGATTAAAATCCCCTGAAGTCATATTTTTATGACATTTTTGAAGGATGAATAAGCAGTGCTGCCTTTTATCCATAACAATCACTCCAGTGGGTCTCTTTAACTGCCCTTAAATTGTGATTTTTGCCATCACCAGTGATAGACACAAAATTGAGCAAGGGGAAGGCTCCCCCCTCCCTATATTGAGGTATTCTGCTTTAATGTATGGGGAAATGGTCTTTGTTTCACTTGTTCATAGCAAGCTCTGTTAATCCAACATATTGAAAGTATAACTCTCATTAGCCATGAATGTGTCTAGCACTCAGAAAGTTGGTGTCTCATAAAAAGCTTCAGTGCAGAAGTACCAATGTAGTGTCACAATTATTGTCCATCACTCAGTACAATATCCTCAAGCAATGCTTTTATCAAATGCTTATTGATTAAAAGCTGGTGTTCTTCCTCGATCTAAAGGATTAGGAAATATTACTGTTGATTTTAATAGTATTTAGTAGACAGAAATCAGATATAAAGCAGTGTTTACACAGTATCTGTTTCTTTAAGGATGGATCTTCTGAAACAGCCAACCTTAATTTAGAATATTTGAAATATTTCAAAGTATTTAAAAGTGATTGGATTTAGATTATGTTTCCTTCCCTTAGAGCTGTATAGAATAATAAGATTCGTCCTTAAATATTTTTTCCCTGAAGGATATTAAGCTATGTATAAAAATAAGTACAGTTTTTAAAATATATTAAACAGACTTTCTAGAAGGCAGGCATCTACATTTCTCCTCTGTCTTCTGGGGCAAGGGAAATAGAAGGAATATACAGTATATTTTGAAAGGTACCATATATGTAGGCCTCCTGTACACCATTTGTAGGGTAGGGTAGGCTACAGATTGGTGAATTTAAAGTGTGTTCTCCCCATTCATAGTATATTAATTATTTTTGTTATTATCTTTTCAATATATACATATATACATATACACACATACATGTATACATACACACACACATATAAAGCAGTTGTTACTTCCACAACACTGAAGTATGAAAAAAGCATTATGTTCTATGTCTCATTTTAAAAAATGAATAGATTGCTGAAGATCAGGGCACACCTTCCAGTTAAATAAAATAAAAATTAAAAAATGGAAAGTGGTTGAAATCTTGCAAGGCTGGCCAGTCTTGTGAGATTTACAGTAGACTCAGCTAATATCTTATTGGAGAATATCAGCAAGCGGAAAAGAAATTAACATTCTTATAACATACCTCACAAAGTGACATTACTAAAATATCAAAAGGTTCAGCAATACTGTGAGAGTTTAGGCCATTTGGGAGCTAAGTTACAGGAACTTCTAATCCCCTGTTAAAAGAAATAATTATATTTCATAATCTCAGTCTGCATTAGGGAGAATCCAACTGCAGAGTTTAACCCTTTCAAAATGCCAAATTAAGTGCAATATTGTACAATTTTCTACTTTACATGTGAACAATCACGTGTTATTAGTCTTTTCACACGTGTCAAGATTTTTCAGCTCAAGGTTTACTATAGTTATAAATTCCTACCCTAAATATTTATAATAATCGTACCTCTGCAGCCAAAAATCAGCATGCCAGATTTATTCAATTACTCAAGTGAGATAGGCTTTACATCTATGCTTGCAACTGCTAAGCCAACCCTTAGTACAAAAGACTTGAAAGCTGATGAATAGGAAATTCAGTCAAGCTTGCTTTCAAATAAGATCTGTAATTAAGATTTCTTTCAAAAATAATGGTCGAGTGTGGCTCAAAGGTGCTCCAAAAATATTTTTGTGGGTTTTTTTTCCCCAGTAGCGCCTTTCAAAATTTACCTAAGAGATGCATCTCTCTACATATCACCAAGGATAATTCTAAATTGTGAACAAATAAAAAAAGGCTTGTATGAAAGCACTTCTCGCTCACAGAACAGGGAAATTTTATTAGTTGATATTTTACCTTGGCCCTGCATCTCCCATGTTCAGCTATAAAACGAAGGGTTTCATTTCTAGGTGTCCTTCATATAAAATTGGCTCCCAGTTACAGCAGCCATTTGTCAATGGCTAAAGAGCCTGAGGCTAGAAGTAGACATTTACTTAAAGGACCTTCAGAGTCTTTTAAAGAGACCGCTGGGACCCACCAACTGACCAGCGTGTGACATCCACCCTAACTCCCTCCTCTGTCGCCTTCGCTTCTTGCTGTGCTATTTCTTTTAATTGAGTCAGCTCAGTGTGGGCTGTTCCAAATCACTTTAACCTAAACATGCCCCCGGACTGAAGCTCCTAATGACCTTCCCTTGGCCCTAAACACATATGGCTGAGACAATGCAAACATTATTTGGAAGATGAGTAAATTCAATAACTCAATTACCACTGTACCAAAGCTACATCCATCAATGCTTGACCACAGGAGCATGGATTTTTAGCTCCCTGCCTTTCCGTGGCTAAACATTTGTGCAAGAGCAACTAATCAATTTAGAAATGATTAAACAGAAATTTGTAACACTTGGCATTATTAAACCTTCAATCTTCATTATGGCCTGTTAACAATTACATCATGCCAGTCCAAAATAAATTAGCAGAATCTGGCAACCTTTTTGACATCATACATACTGGAGGAGGGGGAGAAAATTTATTACAGAATCTTGCAGGTTTACTAGCTTATACTACCATACTGGTGTTCTATGGGATGGAAGATTTATCCTGGATAAAGCGTATGCTTTGAAAAGGAACACATCTTTTTTTTTAAAAAAAAAAGTTTCCCTCTAACTCAAGACTCAGGACAGATAGCCATTACCAACAAATCACAGGTAAAAAAATAGTAAACTCTAACCACAAAACATTATCAGGGATAAAATGCACCATCCACTATTTATGTCAACCTCTTCTCCAAAGGTCTAGCAAAAGAAGATCAGAAGATCATCTGCTTAGGAGAAGGACATTACTCAAGGCTGGGGAAGCCATCAAAAATATTTCTTCCATGATCCTGTCCCTTAACTATCTAGGACAGGGCTGTCAAACTCACGGCCCACGGACTGGATGTGTCACTTGCTGGCCATGCCTGGTTTAATGAAGGGGGAAGTCACGATACGCCACGTGATGCGCCATGATGATGCGAGTTTGACACCCCTGATCTGGGGAGAGAGAATCAGAAGCATAACATTCCTGATAAAGATTTTACTCAAAGTTTGGGTTGGTCCTACAGAAATGAAAGATCTGTATCATAAATACAGGAGTCAGTAGAACCGCCATTCCCAGGAAAGTAGGGTATGCTTACTTTATATGATTAAGTTTTCTTAGAATGGGAGAAGGGAGTAAAGAAACACTCTGAGGAAGTAAGGTGCTCAGTTTCCCAATTTAGTCAGGAATATAATAACTAGTTAAAAATAGCATAGAAAAATTCCAGCAGTAGAGATTATGCATGGGGAATCTGATCTGATCTAGGTCTCTTGTAAAGGGTGACAGGGAGGACACTAAGACCTTATCTCAGTGTTAAGATATTCTACAATTATATTTAAAAAAAAGAATAAACATAGTATATAGTATTTTTGTAAAAAATGGTTCATGTGATTTACATGGATGGAAACAAGGCCAATAAAGAATGTGTATGGGTGTGTTTGGGCATGAAAAGTAAATCCTAAAATAATCTACACATTCTAATTGTTTTTGTTCTCTTTAGATGCAGCTACTTAGAGAGGGATTGTTTAAAGATACATATTAATGTACTGTGAAAACAAGGTTTCGTGTTTGTAATTTTAAGTAGCACAGTAGCATACATTTCCAGTAACAAAAGGGAAACCTATCTTGATCTTATAAAAGGCAATACTTTTAAAAGCTAGGTTTTAAAGTCAAATGCATCATGATATGGCTTTTTAGCAGATTTGTATATCTACTTTATGTACATTTAAAACAAATGCAATGTTCTGTCTGCTGTAAGATTAAATCCAATATATTACTTGGTTCTTTCTTTCTTTCCTTCCTTCCTTTCCTTCCTTCCTTCCTTTCTTGCCTGTTTTTGAAAATGATTACAATGCTGGATTTTGGAGATTCCTCTTCAAATACCTACTCTGGAGTGGAATTCATTTGGTGATAGGAACAATCACTATTAGCCTATGCTCCTTCATAGCTTTGTAATGAAAATAAAATTGGAGTGAGAAAGACTATGAATGCCACCAGGAGGTCCTGAAGGAAAGATGAATATAAATCTTTCAAATATTTTAATAATAAAAGGCTCATCTTTTGATTTGGATGTGAATTTGAAACATACAGTGGGAACAGGATGGAAAATATAGTCAAAACATTACACTACCTTGCTTTAGGACCTATTTTTATAATAGACGCTAGAGAAGTATGAGCTCTACAGTCAGATCTTCCTTGTTGAATCAGATCATATAGTATTTGAATGACATGATAAAACGGAGAATGTCCTTGTTTTGTTTGAGAACTTCACTTATTTAGATATAATACTAAATTTCATTCTAATTATTTATCGTAAATAAATTTACATATAATTTTACAAATTTCTATCACATGCTTTTATTTGACTTTTTATTCCTTTCTTGTCTATCTTCCAGTCAACTGTACCATAAGTTCCAAATTTCACAGTATTCTGACTCCTCTTTGTTTCTGAGTTCCATTTCTAAGTGCACATTTTTCTTTATGATCATAAATTCGGGGGGGGGGGATGTTTTCACATTTCCAATTTTGGGCAATGTTAATGGGCTTAAAGTCACAAAGTTTCTTTGAGCTGAAACCCTCATTTGATATCTTTGAATTGTATGATAAATACATAGTCATAGTTATACCTAAATATAGAACATCTGTTACTTGTTTTAATACTCTTGGACACCATACAATTACCACAGAGGTGGTATTCAGCAGTTCTGATCAGTTCTGGAGAACTGGTAGCGGAAATTTTGAGTAGTTCAGAGAACCGGCAAATAAAACTGGCCCCAACCCCATCTATTCTCTGCCTCCCGAGTCCCAGTTGATTGGCTGGGTCTTCTTTTGTTGCCCTGCACAATAGAACAGAGCTGGAAAGCAGGTTAGTAGGGTGCGGTAGGAATGGAGATTTTACAATATCCTTCCCCTGCCATGCCCACCAAGACATGCCACGCCCACTAAGACATGCCCACAGAACCGGTAGTAAAAAAAATGGAATCCCACCACTGATTTATTGCATTTTCAAGCATTTATACAGTTAGAAAGTCATTGTGGCAATCATGCCTATGATGGCTTAGCAATCATGTAGCTCCTGAATGATAACAACAACTGGATTCTGAAAAGAACAGTGCTACTTTGCAAATTTTTCAATAGTTTTCCTGTAGTCTTTGTGGGCAGCTTTATCTTAATAATAACAATAACAATAATGATAACGATAATGATAATGATAACGATAATGATAATAATGATGATAATAATAATAATAGTAATAATAGTGGTTTTGCTTCCAAATTAACTATAGAAACCTTAAGATCAGATAAAGGCAACAAACATGCGTCATTTCTTATCAGCTCACAAGATAATAGTCTCTTATGAGGACTATGTTATCAAGCAACATAGCTAATGTTAGAAATAATTTTATCATGCTATGGGAATAAAACAGCAATCATTGAAGTGATCAGTTCCAGTTTAATGGACAAGCCAGGAACCTGAGTTCAGTTTTCCACTGTTCCCTATTGTGGGCAGGTTGCAATCAATTTTATAAAGTTGTAAAATCTTGGCAGACATGTAGAACAACTTTATAAGATGTGTTTCAGCAAGCAGAATAATGGCAGCTAAGTGATACATCCAGTGCCACAGAGAGATTATAAGGGAAGAAATGCATTCTGTGCCCATAAATGTCTAAATGTTTATGGAGCACAGAAAAATTTATTCAGATAGTTCTCTCTCCAAATTCAACAGAACAATTCTGTTCTTTTTCATTTCCTTCTTCCTTCTGGACATTTGTTGCTACTAAGCTGTGAGGAAAGCAATAGTTTGTCATCTGGATGCATCTGTGCACAGAGATTAGAACAAGCACAACCTCCTCAACTTAGTGCTCTCCAGATGTGACAGACCCATAATTCCAAACAGCATATTTGAAGCCTCTAAATTGGTGGGAGCCGCTATAGTGATAATCCAGAATCATTTTATGTAATTATTTATACCAGAATGCACTTACACACACACAGAGGAAGGGAAGGAGAGCGCGAGAGAGAAATAATGATCTTTAGCTAAATCTCCATCTTCTCCCAAAAAGTTCATACAGAAATATTTATCTAGAAGCTACCGAATACATTAGAACAGCCTGTGTAAATTCATTTTTCGCTATTTGCATACTATGCAATATTCATGCATAAAATGATTATTACATAGTGTACTACACAGGAAAACAACATGTCATGTTGGTTGGTTATTTATTTTTCTACTGCAACTTCTATGATGCCTGATACTGTTTTTTCTTATCTAGATCCACACACAAGGTCAGGATGTCCACCATGTCTCTTGTTAGACCTGGGACAGACATGTATAGCTGCACTATTCACATTTTGATGACACCATATACTGGCTGATGAGCTCTATAGCATTGCTCAATGGTGTGTCCATGGACTATACCTTGATTAAGAACTGGTTATTCACTCCCCAGTCTTACGAAGAGTTTAGGATGCCATAATAAATGGTATGGAAATCTGCCAAAGTGTAGAACTACAGTACATTCCAATAATTGGGTCCCATCACAGATTATCTGTCAGGACAATTAATGTTGCTTCCATCTTGTCTGTATCCAGTCAGTTCCAATAAGACAAAATCACAAGTATCCATTCCTAACTACAGATAGTCCTCGACTTACAATAGTTCATTTAGTGACAATTCAAAGTTACAATGGCACTGAAAAAAGTGACTTATGATCATTTTTCACACATGTGACCATTGCAGCACCCCCATGGTCATGTGAACAGAATTCCAACACTAGACAACTGACTTATATTTATGACGATTGCCATATCCTGGGATCATGTGATCACCCTTTGTGATCTTCTGACAAGGAAAGTCAATTAGGAAGCCAGGTTCACTTAACAACTCTGTTATTAATTAAACAAGTGCAATGATTCACTTAACAGTAGCAAGAAAGATTGTAAAATGGGGCAAAATTCATTTTACAAATGTCTCATCTAAGCTACAAAAATTGTCAGCTCAATTGTGGTTGTAAGTTGAGTACAACCTGTATAACTAACATCAAAATAATAAAATACGCATTGTGACTTTACAGCACAAAGCTTCCTGCTTCATACTTGTTTTATGACATTGCATGCAAGCATATAAGTGAAGTTTGTTTCACATGCAACATGTTAAGCCATATTTTGTCCCTTCCAAACCCTATTCTCTCATCTCCCTGTAGATGTCTATGGACAATAGTAGACATATACATGATCTTACTCTGGATAGCAAGGATTCTTTATTCCTACATTGTATTTCCTGATTTTAATTTTGAAATAAAGTACAGAAAAACAGAACCAAAAGGAAATCAAGTTCTTTAAAATATATTTTTTAAAATTCATAAACATATTTCATTCATTTTGGACACATTTTCTGATATGGTGTTTCTGGGCAGCAACCACAGGCAAAACAACAACAATAATAGAGATAATGGAAAATAGACTCTATCGTATTAAAATTTTATCATATTAAGTCCTGGTACCTCTATTTGTATCAGTGTTGGAGCAAAAACTGTATTGCTGTTCTAACACTATGTAATCAAATCTAGGCAATACAGACCATCCTGTAATTTAATAAAACAATGGTCTTGTTAAACCCACAGTTGTTTATTTCAATCCAAAATATCTGAATACATTTGAAAGCTTACATTACAAAGAAAGATTACATTAGAAACTATGCTGCAGAATCCCTATGGTCGGTCATAAGGGCAAATTACTATGGTGTACGGCAGCAGCTGTAACCTTGAAACCAGGTTATAAATAGCTTTTGGGGGAGGCCCATTGTAACTTCACTAAATGACTGGTTATAAATCGAGGTCTACCTGTATCCATAAATAAATTACCAAGGAGAAGTCACCTATTCCTACTTTACTGGATTTCCATTGTTAAAGCTTTTGCTAAGCATTCTCTTCAATCTCATCCACATTCTATTTCTTTTTTATATGGGTCTATATTACTGTTTCAGCAATAGTCTTCAATTCCTTAATTTTGTAAAATGTTTCATAATTCAAGCCTATCCAGTTTATCATAAACTTCATCAAAACTGGCAAGCATAGTTTCTCAAACATACCTGCTCACATTCACACATTTCTCAATGAATTGCTGAAAAGCAAAAATTTGGAGTGCATCCCAATTATCCATCATAAAGTTGCAACATACTTTCCAAATTTTATTTCCTGATCCTCACCTTTTAATCAAAGTTCAAATCTCCCAAGTATTTTAACAAACTGATTATTATGTATATACTCTAGCCATCTTTGTTTTATAGAGGAGAACAATGCAGTCTTCACAAGTTAAGTAACCTTTACTATTTTCAACATGACTTCTTTGTCATATTTTTATATTTATGTATTTGTTTCAAATTCACCTTTGATACAAATCTCTAAAATACTCCTTCCAGCATTCCCCCACTTTTGTTCCATTTCAAATCATTTGAGCCATTTTTTTTTTAAAAAAACTTCATTTTATTGCAGGATCTTTGTTCATCTACTTCCAAAATAGTTTTCATTTCCATCATAATTGTTCAATTAATTTATCTATCTCTATCTATCTTTATCATCTATCTACTCATTTTGTAGTGTTCTTTTATCTGCAGGTTTTATTCATCCACAACTTCTTTCATTTGATTATTCTAACATGGATCATTCCCAGAGTTGTTGGAAATTGGGAAGCATATAAATTTAATAAATCATCATCATTACCATACCAAATAAATAATCATGATTATGTCCTACAGTTCATAGCATTACATTTCTGCAGCACTGTTGTAAAAAAACTCTCTTCCCTGTATGAGATATTGGTTTCATTAACTATGTTAAGTGTTATTGCCATATACATTTTAAACCAAGACTATTTTATTCCAATTCATGGGGAAAAAAAAGAAATAGAAAACTGAAAATGTGGAAATCAAGTCAGTTAACCATGGCTTAAGAAAAAGAGATGGTATAAAGGCTCTGTCAAATTTTTCAACTTTCAATTTCCAAACATTAGGGATGCTCAAATATTGTGACATGCCTGGGGGAACGTAAAGATATTTTGGTTACTTTAATATAATTTAGATGGTTGCTTGATTAAGTAACTACATAAATATTATAACTTTTTAACATTTTGTTTGTTTCATTTGCATATTATTTTAATCGTACATAAAATATTTAAAGGATAATTCCAAGTATGTTTTGTGTATATTTCTGAGTATGTTCTTTGAAACAGATACATATTATCCTAAATTGCAATGATTATTCCCCTGCAGGCTCTTTAATGTTTAAATTGGTTATATATTGCCACTTTTTTCACATCTATGCCCAGAAATGCACAATGGATGCAGAGATACTTCACTGAATCTCAGACTTCCTTAAACTGGGAAAGTGATCTGCTATTTAGGCTCAAGACTAGGTGTCAACTCAGACACCTAGGCTATATCGAATCATAAGTGAAAAGGTAGAAAAACGGCAAGAGTTATAGATAATTTATCTGAATGCATGGAAGACTTCACAGAATAGAAAACAGCATCATTACATTGACTACTTCTCCTGCCTTTGACTCCATTCATTCATTTGAAAGGAGTCAATTTGGTCTAATGGTTAAGGTACCAGGTTAGAAAAGGACAAACCATTAGTTCTAGTCCCATGAAAGTCATCTAGATAACTTTGGGCCAGTCACTCTCAACCCAACTTACTTCACAAGGTTGTTATTATGGGGACAATAGGAAGAGGAAGGTGTATTAGATATGCTGGTCGCCTTGAGTGATTTGGAGAAATAATAAAAGACAGGAAATAAATAATAAACTGTAGACTTCCGGTGATGAGATATGGACGAATGGAGGTGCTGAAGCTCGCTCTGGGTTTCACGCTATCGCCTCTTGTTGTTGGAGTGATCTTTAGGGGTGCACGCATCTTGTAGAGAAGCGTGCCAGCGTGGGGAGACTCGAGTCGCGGTATGGAGAAGGCGACTCTCATTGCGACACAGAGAGACCCTGTAGAGATCGACATCAAGAGACTGTCAGTAATGGCGGTCCTGAAGTCTGGATTGTTACATACAAGAGGAAGTGAGGGAGTGACAGACTGTGTTGAATGAAGAGTGCGGGTGAAAGAATTTGCGATCCTGATTGATCCTGGTTGAATATTGAAGAACCTTAGTTGGAGTGAAGCCTGAAAACAGAGGCCAAAGCAGATACAAGTAGCAGTGAAAGCGAAAGGGCTCATGAGACGAAAGAGAGTAAGGACAAGAGCGATCAGATAGAGAAGATAAGAGAATCGGAGGGACCTGAGTGGAGAATAAAAAGAAAGAAAGAACAACGAGTTTAATTTATGGGAACTTTGAGAGATTTGAACTGTGGATTTTGGGAAAATTGGAAGAACGAACTTGAGATCAGGGGAGATCTGAAGTAAGGAATTAAATAGCCTTATTACAACTTTAAATATTCCATGGAGGAAACTGAATAATTTACTGGACTCTTTGGATTATTGAACTGGAGCTGTAGTAAGTTGAGGAGATTTATTAAAGGAAGAGACTATATGAAATTTAAAGATTAACTTACAAGACTTTTAAATGAAAGGAGGAACGGCTATAGCAGAGAATGCAGTGAGACAGTGAAACCAGAGACATTACTCAGCAAGTCTGTGCTTCCGGTGCGCTCGGTGAAGGAACTTTGATTTAGAGACGAAGAACTGAACAACTACATTAGGACACTTTAAGCCTTTAAACTCTGTTGATTGTAATAATTATTTCTTGATACCAACTCAACTGATTTTTGAGTGTGGTAAACAGAATTTATATATAATTTAATTGATACATTAGGAATTATTGGTTTATATTTGATTATAGCACAAAAAATAGGAGGTGATAATTAATTATTTAGGTATTGATATTTGATTATAGGCATTGATTATATTGAGTTAAATAATTAATTGTGACTAATTGTGATTACTACAGATTAACTAATTAATTATTGTATAGCAAGTTTGATATATTTTCATTTAGATTTGTAAGTATTTGAAATATTATCTTACAACACTATTTTGAGATTAGGGATTCTATAGCACTTATAGATATACAGATTAATAGTACTTAAATTTAAATAGAGGAATTTGATATATTATTAAAATCTACATCTATTAAGAACTTGATTTAGAAAATAGCTTTAAAATTGTTCTGCAGAATATATATATATTGACAAGAGAGGTTAACCCTGTAACATATTATATTAATTAGAGTAGTGGCCATATATAGCTGATACTTTTCAATAGTGAATGCTAATTTGGGACAACATATTTAGTATAATACAAAAATAAAAACAAATTTTACAAGAAATGACCTCTATAACTAACACAATGCTTAAAACTGGGAAGAAGACTACTTCAGTACAAAAAACTGTGATGCCATCGCCCTCAGTGATGGCACAAAAGGCAATTGAAGAAACTCTACCTGGAGAGAAACAACCTGTCATCATGAATGCTAATATCCAATCGACCCTTCTTACTTTACAAGAATCCATGCTGAAACTTCAGGAAATAATGGTGAAAAATCATACTGAAACAAGAGCTGACACAAATGAATTAAAAGAAGAGATGGGGAACTTAAAGGCAGAAAGGAAAGTAGACATCTTAAAGCTGAATCAAAAAATTGAAACAATACAGCAAGCTCTAGAAAGGAATGAATCAACAATAAAGGAAGTTGAGAAAAGGACGGAACAAATGGAAAAGAAACTGGAAATGGTTGGTGAGCAATTAAGAAACATGAGTAAAGAATCGGACGATTCCTTGGTATATCTGGAAATGGAGAAGGCCGCAGCATATTTGAGATTCCAAAACATAACGGAATCTAAAGAAGAGGATTTGGAACAAGTGATGGCAGGAATATTAGCAGACCTGTTGGAAAAAGATAAGGATGATATCCTGAAAGAGCTAGACAAAGTATACAAAGTGAGCACAAATTACACAAGACGACATAAATATCTAAAAGAGGTCCACATGAGATTTGCCAGAAGAAAAGTTTGGGATGTTATATATAACATTTCTAGAGAAGAAACAATTACATATAAAGGAAAAGAAATCTTGGTGCTTAAACAAATTCCAAGAAGAGTGAGAGAGCAGAGGCAAGATTATAAATTCTTGGCGAACCAATTAAACCAAAAAGGCATCAAATTCAGATGGCTAATTCCAGAGGGAATGCTAATCACATGGGAAGAAAGGAAAATTAAAGTAAACTCCGTGGAAAAAGCCCAAGAATTCTATGAACGATTGGTAGGCCCTGAAGAATCGAGTAGTAGAGATGAATTAGAAACAAATTCGCAAGATGACCAAGACTTTCCAAAGAATAGAGATGGGAATTATAGGAAGTCGAAAAATATACAACATCAAGAGAGAGAAGAACCGGTCGCACAATCAGCCAGGAAGAGAGACAGGAGTAAGTACAAGACAAAGAGCAAGAGTCAATTAGGTGATGGACGAATAAAAGAAAATATTATCAATTAACATAAATGGACTAAACTCTAGGATAAAAAGGGAAAGAATACTAACCAAACTAATTAAACAAAATGCAGACATAATATATTTACAGGAAACTCATATAAGGAAGGAAGAAGAAAAATATCTAGAATGCCCCAAGCTAGGGAATTTATATATGTCACCAGCAGATTTTAAGAAAAAGAAAGGGATAGCAGTATATGTGAAGGACGACATGAAAGCAGAGCTAATTTGGACAGACCCCAATGGAAGAA
>JANHFN010007214.1:73293-86307 GCA_032468175.1 Toxicocalamus goodenoughensis
GGCCCTCCCTGTGGGCCCGGACCGGGCGGCGGGAAGAAGGCAAAAGGCGTTCTTTAAGGTACTCGGGTCCTTTACCATGGAGTGCTTTAATGTCCCTTGAATGACCAAGGCTTAAAAGTATAAACTTTGTAATATAATTTAAATGCCTATATGGATGGGTGCAGGGGGGAGAATTCTGAAAACATCGCACTGGTAAAACAGTCTCTTCTATTCATATATACTATATCTTTTATAAAAAGACATAAATATGAACAAGATTAAGTCTTCTTTCAATAGAAAATAATAAAAGCACACTCACACATGCATGCACGCAAGCACACACACACACAATATACCAGAATGTGCACTGTGTGCATCAGATATTTATTCTATACAAAATCGTACTGAATCTATTGAGATATTATAATTAGGTCTCCCACTTCTGGGTAGCAAACTGTTTAAAGTTTCCTATTTGCAGCCTTCTAGTAGTTGTCCAGGGTTTTGTAATCAACATTTTATAATTTTAATTATAATATTAATATGAAGTGAACTGGAGAATAGTTTAAAAACCCCAAATTTGCTTAAAGTTTATGAATATAATATCAAATCCACAGAGATATTAGAAAATATGTTGTTGCAAATTCTTGAATTAAAACAGGAATATATTATAGTATCCTCAAAACAACTATTAGAGTTTATAAAATACTAGTTATAATTTAATTTAAGGACTTTACATGAAAGGTTTGAAAAGTAATCCCACCCCTGTTAAATTTACTTTCCTTTTTTGGGAGGCGGGGGTTACTTTTGTATACAAGGAAACTTGGTATAGCTGAATCTGATTTCATAGTAAAGAAGAATGAGAGTTTGCAAAATAAACCTGAAATTAAAAGCTCACAGTTATTCTTAAAAACATTTTGGCATGTATCACCTGATGCTTATCATCCAATATTATAAATTTTACTGTTATTATTGCATCCACAATATCATCATCACCATATTAAAACATAATTATATATAACAAAATGTATTTCAAGTGAATAGGAAAATATCCAGCTGAAAAAAAACCCCTGTGCATAATTGCCAAGGAAGTATATGGTAGTTTTGACATATTATAAAATGTAAACAAATAGCTAATCATACCAAGAAACTAGATTTTCATACTATGATGTCCAAACACTCAATTTCTGAAAGAGAGGAAGAGGAAGAGAGAACATCACTTTAGAATAGGTATCCGCAGGTCACAATCCAAAATAATTGGGTAGGGATAGGCAATCAGAATTGTTTTTCATTGGTTCCAGCTGCTGCTCTGCAAAGGATTGTGGAAGCCATATTCCAAAGTATCTAGAAGGCATCAAGTCACCATCCTCTGCTTTTAGGCATCAGTAATATGAGATATTATGAACTTACATAAGTGAGAAAAGTATTTGAAATAGCAGTGGTTCCTATAAATTAATAATAGCTATGCAAGTGAAGAGAAGAACTGAAATGAGTGTGGTAAATATTGATGTTGAAGAAAAAACTGCATGAAAAGTAAGGCGTAAATTATACTGAAAAGTGGAAAGGCTTCTGACATACATAGTGTAATGGAGAAATGTTAGATGTGTTTGTGGCTGTGAGATTTGTTGAATGTGTGTGTGGAGAATGGTGTTATTGTGCTTTAAAGGAAAGATAGCAAATGTGAAGGGGAAAAAACAGAGACATTACTTTGGTATGTGTGCCTGGAAGGTATAGCACACATTTCTGATAGAAATGCTCAAAAACTGACAATGTGAAAATTTTGGGAAGTACACTGAACATGGGATAATGCAAACAGCCATAAATGTGGCTGGGTTGCTGTGCAGCTATTTGACCAGGGGAAGAGTTGACTGCCAGAACTTTGGAGCCAGGTTTTAAGTCTCCCCTTTTAGGTAGCTCATAGCGTTAGACAGTCATTATGCAACCAGTTGTAAGTTGAGAACTACCTGTACTGTCAACTGGTTGATTTGGGTTAAGTGTATAATAAAGTGAATAGATTTGCATTATGGAAGTTGTGGTATAAACATGAAGTTGAAGACTGGTTGCTGGTTGTAGGTAAGAGCAATACTTGATAGAAGTACATGAACATAATCAGAATGCTTAGCAAAAGATTTAATATTGAGCAGGGAGTTTGAGATATTAAAGGATTCCCCATGAGAGTCAGGTAGATCATTCAATGAAATAAAGGATTTGGATCTGAGCATTATTACATGAAAAACCAAGGTAATTATGTTTGACAGGGGAAATGAATAAATGGCAAAAAAACAAAAACCTAAACACACATCTGTTGAATGTTTACTATAGATGAGAAAATAGATAGAGAAATATGAAGTCATGGTGGAGAGGAAGTGAGGGATAGGCAGTCTGTTAAAAGGAATGAATGTATGGAAATGAGGATTCAAGATGTCAATAAAAACACAAATGTAAACTGAATGTAGCAGAAATAGCATACTTAAGAAATGTACTTCTAAAATAGGAAGCAAATAAATGTACAGTGGTATCTTGGTACTCATCATTAATTGGTTTTGGAAAGTGCGATGAAAGTACCAAAAATGATAAATACCCAACAAATATTTCCCATAAGGAATAATATAGTGAATCGCAAGGCAGCTGATACTGACACATTCTAGCTTGTGTGCTGAGTACCAAACAAATGAAGAATACTGGACCAAATATTCACATCAAAACCTGTTGAGTATCAAATTTGATGAGTTTCAAAGTAGCTGAGTACCAAAATACCACTGTAGTTTGAATATAAAAATGAGTGAGTACTTAAGTGAGGTCTGGTCATATGAAGAGAATGAATGAGAACTGAATTGCAAAACAAAAGTATAAAGAAATCACAGACTAGATGAGAGAATGGGAGAAGAGTTGTGGTTAGTGATCCTTAAAAAGAGAGAGGATAAAAATTTAAAGAATAAAAGAAGTGTATGAATTATTGTATAGATGCAATAAAAGCAAGAATGTATTGAAAGAGTAACAAGGCATGAAGAAGTATGTAAAAAACTAAATTTAGATGTATTCCTCCTTTATTTTCCATCTTGTATCTGTAACTTTGGCATATTCTTATACCATTCTTCTTACTCTGAAAGGAAATAGTAGGACTGGTAAATGTATGTTTAATTACAATAAAGTTATTTAGACATTCTGAAATAATCCATTTTTGGGTTTCATTTATTGGACACACAATACCAGATATATTCTTATTGTTCTTCTGCTGCATTGAATTCTATTGATTTCCACTTACTTGGTGTTATACTAAATAATATAACCTTCTATATCACCTACTTCAGCTGAAATTCTGTCATAGTTAATATTTAACTCTTGTAATTTCTTGAAAGGTTAATGGTCCAGGGATATGAAATGGGTTTGACTTGAAAAGGCAGTGACAACAGGATTCCAAAGAACTGGAAAAGGCAAAAATATTCAAGTGAATTAAGTTAAGGATATAATTTAGAAGCAGTTGTCATTAAATTGCTAACAAAATGTTATTGTTGATATTACAACTAGCTTTGTTCTCTATTTCTGCAGTTTACAACTGAAGCAGAACGTTAAGGGTGATTGCCATACAGTCTGAGCACAAACAACAGAAAAATACAGGTAGACATGGTAAAATTCCAGGTTGACAAAGCTACAAAGTGTGTGCGTGTGTGTTCAATACTCTTCAAATATGTGGACAAGCATCTTGAATTCTAAACAATGGATATATTAGGTGGGGGAATTTGGGAATGTGAGTCCATACCCAAGATAGGAAAATGTTACCTCAAGAAAGATTTTTTCCATAGAATCTCATAATAAAAAATAGCCAGATGAGAACTGTAAGTATTCAACCGGCTGTGGAATGCTATCTGATTACTATATTGAAGATGGAGAGAACCATATATGGAAGCATGAAATGGAACATCTTGGAATATTTTAGTATGGATAACAGTTTTAAACCTTTTGAATAAGAACACTGTTGAGTAGTACTTTGGTATTCGTCGTTTATTGATTCTGGGAGGTACTACTACTAAAATGAGTCCCAAACAAACCACTGACTTACCAAATCACCCTTTGTTTGGGCAGTAAAGGACTTTTTATCTGTCCCTTTTCCTATGCCAGTGACCTTCCCAACATGACTGACTTCCTGTCCTCCCTCTGCAGCCACCCTCCTCTTCCTTTAGCAGCAACCTTCACAACATAGCTGACTTTCTGTCTGTTCCTCATGGTGTCCCCCTTTTCCTATCACAGCATGTCAAGTACAAAACAAACTACAAGTACCAGGACAACATTTTTGCATCAAAATGCATCAAGTACCAAATTCAATGAGTTTTGAAGCAGTTGAGTATTGAGATACCACTGTATTATGAAATAAGCAATTCCAATATGTGCTGATCTGATTGTATGCAGATTGAAGAATCACATTATTAGCATATCAGTAGCACCAATATGGATCTTCTCCATGTGATTCAGGCCAAATTACATTGGACAAGACCAGGAAAATCCTTTCTAAAATTGTCTTTTGAGATTTAAGTCAAAGGGGAAAAACTAGAGCAAGAAAAAAAACTGAAGCAGAAAAAAAGACAATAAGACCAAATGCAGTCTCCAAACCCATTAGTGTGCCACTAAAATTGTCTTTTCCTTTGGAGATGGGACATTTGAAGAGGATTTCTTTTCCAGCAAGTTCAATATAAATGATTTCAAAAGCCATATTTTGGTTTGGGGAGCAAAGTTTATATTTTCTGTTGGTCACAAAGAAGTAATGTTTCCTCAGATGAACAGGTGAGTGGTTAGTCATACCTATGTAGACATAGGCAAAAAAGTGCAACCTGCTAAATGCTGTTCCATGCAGGACTGCTTGAAATAAACACAGTTCCGGCTGGAATGCTTTGTGGATTGCATCCAAAGGGGTGCAAGGTAAGTCAAAAAACAGATGCTGCTGAGCAGAGGTCAAGTGTCTTTTCAAAATAACTTTATTTTTTCAGCAACCTCTTAAAACATATACCTGCCATTTGGAAAAGCTTGGAATGTCCTGCTTTGAGTTGATGTTTTGTAAAGCTGTTTTCTTCTCAAAGCCAAGTCTGGACCAGATTCATAAACAGTTTTTCAAAGAGACATTTCCAACTTAAAAGCAGAAATTTCCTTGGAAGTAAAATATGATGATTGTTGCAGTCTCAGGCATACATCCAGTTGCAATTGAGAAGTCATTTCTGTAGACTATGATCAGGGAACATAATGCAGACTTACAAGTTTCTTCTGGATCCTTCTCTTTCATTTCATTTTACACAACACTTGGTTCTCCAAGGATTGCAATGGCTGAGGCATGAACTCAATCAATTATGGCATACTCAATGAATCATAGTTAAACAATCCAAGGTTTCCTATAATATGTAATGCCAACTTCAATAATTCAGTTATTCTTATCCCTTTTACACAGACAAAGTTGCAAACTTGGCACTGTATGTCTGAAGAGATCCCATTGCATTACAAAGCAGAAGAGGTCAATCTATTTTACAAAGCACCAGAAAGCAGGACAAAACCCAAAGGATGGAAAGTAATCAAGCAGAAAACCAACCTAGAACTTAGGAAAAATTGGCTGACAGTGAGAACAATTAACCGGTGGAATGGGCTTGTCTACAGAAGTTGTGGATGCTCCAACACTGAATGTTTTTAAGAAGAAATTGGACAATCATTTGTCTCCTGCTTGAGCAGGTAGTTAGACTAGAAGAATTCCAAGGTCCCTTCCAACTGTGTTATTCTATTATAAATTGCAGTAAAAATATATTAGTGCAATGGAGATATACTCCTTTCCCCCCAAAAAAAATAAATAAGAATTTTATTGCTGCAAAAGTGAAATTTCTATTCATAGAAATAGAATCTGTTTTCCCATTCTAGGAGTTTTTGGGGATGGGTTCAAATGCTCTGACTGACAGTGGCATAAGAAATAATAACCTCACTAGGCAACAGTGCATAAATTCATGCCACCTTGTTGGTGGCACGGCATAAATAAAATTGATTTTTATTATTTATTTTTTAACAAAACAGCTAAAGTTTCGAAATAAGACACATGAGTTCTATAAAGGTTTGTCCATCTAATAAGTAGTCATCTATTCTTTTTTATTTTTTTAAATCACTTTATTTTGGAGATCAGTGGGTACTATCTATAAGGGTCACAAAACATGTCACTTTTATTTATCTGTTAAGTAATTGAGAGAATTGCTTCTGAGAGTGAATAAGGATTTTATTTTATTATTACACCAATTACATATAAATGATATATTTCACATCTCTCACATTATCTGGGAGCTTCCTTAGTAAATTGTGGAATGCTGTAGATATAACTTGACTCCAGCAAACGTTTGTCATAGTGCCACATTATATTCCAATTAACAAGTTTGTTAAATGTAGTCTGGATTGCATGAAGCATATTAGGTACATCTTTGATTTAGAAACCATAATCAAATTGGAACATTAATAATTATTTATCAAATAAGAGTATAGCATCATATATTTGGATGTTAAACATGCAGATTACATAAAACTAGATGGGGTAACCAAATTCTGGAATGCCCTGATATGTTAAATAGGATGAAACAAAATTTTCCATTTAGGAAACAGAAATAAAATATATAGAAAAAGAATGAGCTCAAAATAGTGCTCTGGGGGAAAATGGAATGGTTCTTAGTATAAATTGGTTCAGTGAGCCATCAGTTTAAAGAGGCTACCAAAAGAAAAGAGAGAGAGAGATGCAATTTTTGGCTGCATTAAACAGAAATCACACACAGTAATGGTTCCACTTGATTCTTCCTTGGACAGAGCTTACCTCAAGTATTGTGTCTGGTTCTGGCACCTCACTTTAAGAAGGATTTAGACAAATTGAAACAGGTTCAGAAAAAGTAGTAAGGGTGATTAGAAGATTAAAACTGTCCCATGGAGAGAGATGGAAGGAATTGAAAATGTTTAGCCTAGAAAATAGAAAACCGAGGGGATACTTGTAGCATTTTCAAATACTTGAAAAGAAGTCACATAGAAGAAGGCTAAGGCTTCTTCCTTACTATTGCAGAAATGAAGACAGAGAAACATGCATATAAGTTATAGGAAGACTGATATCAGATAAGAGTTGGGAAAAAGATCCTTAATTTGTCAGCAGAAACACCAACTCAGAGACATATTGCATGCACAATATCAGACAAAGAAACAGGAAGTGATGAGATATGCATAACAACATGTATTTATTTATACAACAAACACATATATATTTATATGGCTATCCATCTTGTTTTCAAGAGTTTGGGTGGTTGACAATACATTAAAATACCCCAATCAAGGAACTACAAAACTCAGACAAACAGTTAAAAACAACCTTATCAAAGAGCCATCAAGAATACTCCTAACAAAACTGACAGGGCAAGTCACTCATACTAAACAGAGAGCAAATCTCACTCCCTTCTAACACTGATTATATTACCTAGTTAGGTAATGAAATGTTTGCAAGAAAACAACCAAGCTCAGAAAACACCAAGGATCTCACAATATAATAAAAACCCTGATGGAATACTCAACACCAGAAATGTAAAAAGAGTGGTAAAAAAACATGCAGGGCAAATCAAACAACATACAATGTACCAGAGTGATGATGATGATGATTATTATTTTATATTATCTCTTTTATTCATTAAACATGAATAAAAGAGATAATATAAAGTCAACAGAACATTTAAAAATGTGTCACAACTATCAGTGACTAGCTCGATACCCGTGCTTCATTACGAAACTGTGTGGTTGGGCATAGTTTTGGGGGGAAATAAGGGAGGGGGGAAATCTGCCTCAGCATCCATTGGTATTCATCTGGCTAGCATCTTGACAGTGTGTGAGAGCTGAGGGCTGTTTGGAAACTGAAACAATATTTGCTGTATGAGCAAGGATACAGCAAGGAGCCTGGGCATGGCTTAGCTCAACTGCTCTGTACTAAAGCTGCTTGGTGCTCTGAAACTGAACTCTCCTCTCCTCTGCTTGTGTTTTGCATTTGAAACAGATTTCTTTTCAGGTGGCTTTGGCCTTTGACAACCATAATATCTGGCATGTTGTGTTTCAAATGGCCATCCATCTGTATTCAAAAGTCCCATAAGATCTTTACCGTCTCATTTTCTACAACTTTTTCCACTTTACATTCCCATGACTTTTCGGATACAGGTAGGACGTATGTTTTACACAATGACCAGTGGATTAATTTAGCAACTCAATCATGTCTAGCTTTGTAGGCAGTTTGCACAATTTTGCTGCACTCACATATTAAAAGTGAAGCAGTTTCAACTTTGTTTATACTTTATTTATATTTTGTTTATACATCATCATCATCATCATCATCATCATCATCATCATCATTTATTATTATTATTATTATTATTATTATTATTATCTTTTATGCATTATCATATGGCATTGTTACAGTAGCCAGGAGACCACAATAAAATTCCAGAGAAGTTGTTTGGCTTGCCAAGGTACCAGCCCTTTTGTAGGACACACTTGCATGCTTCCCAATGTGTGCCATAGGAAGAAGAGCTGGCTTTGCACCAAAGAGAAAGACAAGTGGCTCTTCCTGCAGTATCATCCAAGGCCCCCTCCCTTCCCAGAGCTATTTTGTAAATGAGCACCACAATTGGGAAGGTTCAGAGCCATCAGGAATCTGCCTGCTTGCACAGAGCATGAATTTGTCTCCCCACCATAGTGGTACCTATCTATCTACTTACATAGAACATGTTTTCAAACTATCAGGTGGATAGAAGCTGAGGAGAGTGACAGGAGCTCATCCTGCCACACAGAGTACTGCCAGAGCAAAGACCATCACCAGCGTCACTAAGCCACTCAGACACTGCACCTCTTGGCTCACTTAGTATCTTGGCCCTAGTGGCTGGGGGAAAAACCAGGTGTTCCTTAAAGCTAAAGAGGAATAGGATCATGCTGCCATGTCATATGGGATTCTGTTTCAGAAAGCAGGACTACAAGAGAGAAGGTATCTATCCTGCATCTCAATGGGTGACACTGCTTCCTAGGGGGGACCCTGAGTACAGCCACTCAGCTGGACCTAATGAGATGACCAGACAAAGTAGAAATAGGCTATCCCTCAAATAACTCGGCCATGTGTCATTTAGGGTTATATAGGTGATAATCAACAGTTTGTAAATACCACAACTGATGTTCTTGTATCAAATGTGGTGACACAATTATGTCATTGGGGCTTTTACATAATGATTTTGCTGCCTGCATATCATCATGTTGGTGTCACAGCAGTTTGTAATGTTTTCTGGTGGACTCATTTTCACTGGATCATTTCAAATAGAGGTAGAAAGCTCTTGATTAGAGATGCTTTAATTTAGATTCTTGAACTAAGCTAAGAGTTTGATTTGATTCCCTAAATGTCTTATTCCAGTTCTATAATTCTAAGATGTCATGGTAATCAAGCCTCACTGTCTATTTATTTCTACAGCAGTGAAAAAATAATAATTAGACATAAATAGAAATATTCTCAAAAACAACACAAGAATACCAGCATGGTTATTCACGAATTTCTGTTGTATTTAAAAATGTTGGTATTTCTTTCATATTAGAAAATAAAAAAGGAATGCTGAAAAAAACCCTCAAGTTGCAGATTAACGACAGTGTTTTCTATTAATATAGGGATGAATAAAAGTAGTGACCCTGATTTAAGTGGTAAATAGGAATGAATCTTCATAGCCTAGGGCTGTCAAATTTGTGACCTGCGGGCTGGATGCATAATGTGCTGGCCGCGGCCAGTTTAGCAAAGCAGGGAAAAAGTCCCGATACTCATGTGATGCCGCCATGATGCCATGAGCTTGACACCCCTATCATAGCCAGTGTTAAGCGTGTTTGCATCCAAACTATAGTTTGATCATCTATCCTTCACTGTGGTTTGAAATTATGATTTAGAGAATTCTTAATTAATGATAATCAATGTTTATTCACTTCAAGTATTAAAACAGATTATTGTTATACTAATTAACAGGAAAGAATTAAATACATGTGTATATAAGTGTTAGCATCATGTGCTGGCCACGGCCGGTTTAGCAAAGCAGGGAAAAAGTCCTAATACTCACGTGACGCTGCCGCAATAACACTATAACATAGAAAAGCAGAGGCACTTGGAAAAAAATTAACAAATTTCTCAAAAGTCTAATTCCCCTCCCCCATATACATATACACATATACATATTAAAAATATTCCCCTCCCCCTCCTTAGAAGGCAGCAATTTGAGGCACATTTTTGTTTATATCAGGATTCAACAACCTTCCCAAATACAGGGAATAAACACACAGATTTCTACCTATGCCATTAAAATAATAACAATAGCAGCAGTGTCAATAGATGCATCTTTGCAAAGTGGCCCATGTTATGAGATTTCAATGCTTTCTTTTTGAGATTTGGGAAAGTTAGATTACAGCATTCTGGGAGGTCTAGAAAGCCCTGAAACAGGGAGGAATAGCACAAAAATAATTGGTGAGCTTGTAAAGATGGAATATTTGCTTGCAGCTAACCTATAATAAAAATTAAATCAGCTCACAGAAAAGAGAGAGGAAGATTATTATTCTTAGCGTGAAGATATTTTAAAGGAAGGTGCAGACATGATTAAAATTAGTGTCTAGGTAGATAGAAATTACAAGTCCCATTAACAAAATTAAGTGGCCAGGCTCTCCCCTGCTTTCAGAGCAACTTACAGATTTTGGACACGCAGTATCTCTTAACAAATTACTCCTGTTGATCCAAGGTTGTTGAGGTCAAGGTTATAGTTCAAATCTTTCTGCATCAGGGTCTCCCATTAAAAACCAACAAAGCATGCAGCTTTGAAGGGCTAGCATCATCTTCTCACCAATCTGGGTTCTTTAGTTTACACATGAGTGAAACCTGGGCCACCACTTGGCAGGAGGCATAGCTTAAAGTGCCGGTCAGTTAATCCTTCAAACAGCACAGCTACCACTTTCATGCAATCTAGGAAAGATTAAAATGGCTTGACTCTCTTTTTGAAGTTCAGTTGAAACCAGTCACTTCCAAAGCTTGTAATTACATGCTGGACTTGAAGAGAAACAAATACAGGGAATTTATGGCTTTGATGGTTTCAAGCAAATACCAAGTGATTATTTAAAAGGGATTAAAGAAAGTATTAGATCAATATAGATTATATGATTCTTAAACCCAGAGCAGTCTGCCATAAGGGTGATAAATTAGGCCTCTATTTTCCCTTTAAAGCTGCTACTATTTAAAGCCGAGAATATGTGAGCCCCTTGCTTTTAAAAAGAAGAAAATATGCAACACAAAATTCCTTAACAGCTTATATCCTTGGTAAAAAAATGGCATTAGCCATTTACCCTCATAAATTTACCCACATAACAGTACGCACCAACTTTTTGACACAAAGGTGTGTATGTATGTATACTAAGGAATAATAGAGATAATATAGTTCACTGGAAAAATCAGGAATAATAGAAATTTCAAAATCTAATACATTTGGTATTTAAACAGATATATAGGCACTCCTTGATTTACAACCATTCTTTTAGTGACATTTCAAAGTTGCAACAGCACTGAAAAAAGTGCTTATGACTGGTTTTCACCTATTACTGTTACAGCAAACCCATGGTTACATGATCAAAATTTGGGTGCTTAGCAGCTGGCATGTGTTCATAACATTTGCACTGCCCTGGGGCCTTGTAAATTTCACAGCTGACTTCTGACAAGCAAAGTCAATGGGGGAAAGAAGATTTGCTTAATAGCCACATGATTCACTTAAGTGATTCATTTAACAACTGAGGCAAAAAAGATCACAAATGGGACAAAATTCACTTAACAACTACATTGGAGCTAATTTGGAATCAAGCACTACCTATAAAGCCATAATTAAACTAAAGTTGTTCACCTGGAAAATCAAATCAAATCATTTATATTATACAGGCTGAGACCAATTAAGTTAGGATTAATAAATCAACAGAAAATGTTAACATCTGGCTGTGAATACCATTAGCTATGCTGGACTCCAGCTGAGCATTTGCCTTCATCATTAATTGAACCTTGTAGACCCTACTTGTTAAACAGCAACAGATTGGTCTTCACAGATTCATTCCTGTGAATCTACAGGAAATCAATAAGATCTATCTGGGTCGTCATTCCTCTCCCCTAAGCCCTAGGTGGCTCAGATGATTATTTCAACTACTTTCCTTCATAAGAGGGATGGTGGGAATTCAATGAGAGAATTCAGCAGCCACTTTTATGTTTCTCTGCTTATCCCATTCTTTATTGTTGGTGTAGTTTTTAAATTCCTTGGGAAGGCTACTACCAGCAAGGGCTTCATTAAAATGATTTTAAGGAAGCAATGGCCTTCTGCAAAGTAAAGCAAAGTAAAACAGTTGTAATACATCACTTAAAGCAATTATTATTTAATGGAATTTTTCTAGATCCCTCAGATACTCTATAGCAGAGGTGTCAAGCACAAAGCCCATGGGCCAGATATGGTCCATGATGTAGTCAAATATGGCCCATGGAAATGAAAGGAGCTGGCCCCCATCACTTCAGCCTGGTCTACCCAATGCAAAGAGGAAACATGGCAGCAGTTTGGGGAGTGGTATCAAGCCACACCCACCCAGTCAGTCATGCCCATCCCAGTGAGTAGCAGCAAGCTGGCCATGCCCACCCAGTTGGCCACATTCACCCAGCCAGCCATGGCCGCCCAGCCCCCCAAGGTCAACCACAGCCCTGATGCGGCCATCAATGAAATTGAGTTTGATACTCAATTTCTATAGCAGGGGTCTAGCATGCCACAGCACCAGTCTCTGGCATGCTAGAAACAAGCAAAGGCCCATCTGCTGGATGCAAGCAGCATGCTAAATCATGTCTAGTAGAGAAAAGTAAAGTCCTACACTTAGGCAAGAAAAACCAAAAGTACACATATAGACCGGGTGAAACCAGGCTCAATAGCAGTAACTGTGAGAGGGATCTTGGAGTCTTAGTGGACAACCAGCTAAATATGAGCC
>JANHFN010007214.1:89824-101803 GCA_032468175.1 Toxicocalamus goodenoughensis
TGTTCTGTTTTTAATTGCTGTGCACCGCCCCGAGTCCCTCGGGAGAGGGGCAGTATATAAATCTATTAAAATAAATAAAATAAATAAATAAAACTAAATACACATCAGCTAAAGATCGTTTCTTGTGTAGCTGCAATCTGTTGTATGACAACTTGGTTTTTACTTGCTAGCGAATGACTTGGAAAGAAGGGAATCAGGGTTTATCAATCCAAATTAATCATTATTTATTATTATTAATATTTTGTTTTGATTGAGCAAATGTGAGATTTAAAAAAATTTAAAGGATTCAAAATCAAAGTTATAGCAAGCAAGAATTTCAATGTAAATAAATCAGTATAAGTTTTATTGTTTTTGTAAGGATTGGGATTTTCACTTTTTTTGTTCATGTTTGGGTGTATGGAGGTGGGGGGAAGCCAAGCACTAAGTCAGTCATTCGTCTGAATGTATTCAGCTCTGTAGAATACTTGCTAATTGCCTACGTGGTCACAACATAAGCCCTTTAGAACTTGAGTGGCATTTAAGCAAAATAGACACATACAATGCACAATGATAAACAGGCAGTCATCAATATACGACCATAATGGAACCAAAATTTCAGATGCTAAATAAGGTAGTTGTTATGTGAGTCGTGCCTGATTTTAATGAACTTTTCTGCCACAGTTAAGCAAATCACTCCAGCTGTTAAGCAAACCTGGCTTCGCCCATTGTCTTTGCTTGTTGGAAGCTAGCTATGAAGGTCAAAATGGTAATGACATGACTCCAGGATGCTATTACCAGGTATGCACGCTGGTTGCCAAGTGGCCGAATTTTGATCACATGACTGTGGAGATGCTGTGATGGTCATAATTGCAGGTGTAAATAACTTGGTTGTTGCAACTTTGAATGATTGTTAAATGAATGTCTTTAAGTCAAAGATGATTTGTAATGGAAAAACTGTCTTAAAATGCACATCTGGTGAGGTCTAAACTTTAATTTCCCAAAGCTCAACCATAATTTATTGCTTTGTTGCTTTAATCACTGGTTTCATTTAATAATATTTTATATAATTGAAGTTATACATGAAAAGAATGAGTATTTTGATTTATGAGAAGAGTTTGTAAAAGAAGGAATACACCTCTTCAAATACCTGAAAATGTGATGGCGCAGTATTGCAGGCTCATTCCTAGGAGTTCGATCCTCACCGGCTCAAGGTTGACTCAGCCTTCCATTCTTCTGAGGTCAGTAAAATGAGGACCCAGATTGTTGGGGACACTATGCTGATTCTGTAAATTGCTTAGAGAGGACTGTAAAGCACTGTGAAATGGTATATAAGTCTATTGCTAAGGCAGATCTTTAAAATGCCTGGGTGTTCAGTGGTAGACTGACCGCTTAAATTTAGTTAAAATTAAAATGATTGTTTATCCATATTCAATTGAATCACTGCATCTTTCCTTTTTGAAAAATTGGGTCATCTAAAAATTGAAGCTATTAACTACTCAGATCAATACCTTCTCCCCCCACCTGAGTAAACATATGCTTAATACTAGATATCTGAGTCTCTAACAACACTGTTACAGCAGAAAAATCTGAATATTGAGGCAACATTAAAACTGTACAATGTTTATAGTTTTTGTACCAGTTCTGAAACTGCAAACAAAATGTGGGAAGTTTAAAATGTCCTCACCAACTCCCAGAAAAGTTCCCTAATACTATTATTGATGGGACATTCATTCTGAAGAGAGGTGTGAAAAGGAAAAATTCTGAAACAGTATTTCTCAACTTCAACAATGTTAAGATGCATGGACTTCAAACTCCCAAAAACTTGGCACACTAGGGGGAATTCTGGAAATTGAAGTCCACACTTCTTAAAATTGTTGAGGTTGAGAAAGATTGTTTTTCAACATCGTAACAGACCACTGTGCTTCCAAATTACGAAACAGATTCAGGGAGCAACTGTAATATAATCCTAGTAGCAGGCAAACATTTGCTTGAGCATGGGAATGAAGTAGATTTAAATGTACTCTGTTAAATTTTAACACATGCTCCTGAGAATGATAAAAAAATAGGAAACCTAAATGCAGAACTTCAATTGGCTACATCCTTTATTAAAGACAGACCTTCATTGGTACACTTTTCAAATGACCTTACAAAGTATGGGCTTGCATTTCCCTTAGATTAGTCTCTTGACTGAAGCTGGGTTAATAATTGCAAGAAGTACTGAAACAGTTAAATGTTGTTTTTTTCATGTAACATCAATTTTCTGTCCAAAAAGACCAACAGTGCTCCCCAAGTTATCAGTAATGTTCCAAGTAAATAATTTTCTAAGTAAATAAAACAATTTTAAATAAAAATTATTTAACATTGCTAAAATTTTGGAATAAACTTGTTCTGGATTTTGCAATATCACAGTTCAGATTACTCTTTGACTTATGAGTTACCTAGAATGCTACATATAACTGGCCATTTGTTTTTGTACAATCACCTTTGAATGCAGTTAGAAGCCTTCAACTGACTAATAAATAATTTTTGAAAGCATTTTATTTTTATAATAGAGATGTATTTCCTTGAGAAAACTGATGAGCCACAGTGCAGCACTGTTGTCTCATTAAGTCAAATATCTAATTATCACAAATATTGGACAACAGGATTGTTTCTAAGAGAGTTTTACCATTTTTGTTAACCTGTGAAAAAGCATTGGCTATAGTTAAACAGCTATTAATGAACATAAATGGAAATTGAAAAAATGGAAGTCCAATAAAAGTTTAAGATGTTGATTGAAAGCAAGTCTGCAGATTGACTAATAGAGTAGATCAACCTTTCTTAATGTCTTGGTAGTTCCTCAAATACATTTAGGTAGCTGCAGTGTGTGCCTTTCTCTACTAGCTGCTCCATACCTTTGGGGCAGGTCCTTTTTTGCAGAGTATTTCTTTTTGCAACAGAAGTAACCGACATAACTATTTCCAAAAGTACAGACAAAGTTCCAGCCAAAGACTGAGAATCTGGAGCCCAATTTGGTGCTTGCTATATGATTCCAAACTTTTCGGATATGTTGTCATATCTTCCCTTGGTAAATTTTCCTATAGTCTACACATATTCATATTCTTTGTTCTGCACAGGAGTTCGTTTCCAGACTATTCGCCATCTTATTGGTGTTTCTCTGAACTTGTGCCATGTGTTGGTTATTGCATTTGTTCTTATTCCATTTTTTTTAAAAAAAACCATTCATTTTTTAATAGTGTTCCCTAAACCTTTAACACCCAAATACCTTTTCTTTTCTGGACTAATTCAGAATGCAGATTGTCATATATGGAAATCTAAGAACTGGCTCATTCTTCCTTTTCACAGAGGAATGACAAAACAAAGGGTTGGTGTCTTGTCAATTGTTAACAACTCATCTGTATGAGATGGGCAGCTATATAAACTTATTAAATACATAAATAGGTGCCAGACATATCGTAATACACATCTCCTTGGTTTACATTCAGTTGCATGTAGGGTATGTTTGTTCAAATTATGACTACTTTCTTGTTCAAGTAGTTTTTCTTCCTGTTATATTTTCCTTAGAACATATGGTAGTAACTGCAGGGAGTCCTTAACTTTCAACAGTTCACTTAGTGACCATTCAAAGTTACAGTGGAACTGAAAAAGGGACTTATGACCATTTTTCATACTTACGATCATTGCAGTTATCTCCATGGCTATGTGATTTACAATCGGATGCTCAGCAACTCACATTTATGATGGTTGCAGCGTCTTGGAATTATGTGATCCCCTTTTGCAAACAAAGTCAATTGAGGAAACCATATTCACTTAAAAACCATGTTGCTAACTTAACAATTGCAGTGATTCACTTAACAACTATGGCAAAAAGGGGCAAAACTCACTTAAATGTCTCACTTAACAACATAGATTTTGGGCTCAATTGTGGTTGCAAGTTGAGGACTATCCGTATAATGTTCCCAAAAAGGTTTGCCAAAAGGATGTCTAATTCATATGTAACATATCTGAGACAACTTGCAGGAAGCTCCTAAATAGCTTCCCAGACAGATACTGATCAGGCCTATGAACAGAGTCCAGAGGAACTTCAGAAAATGACTTCTCCCTGTCAAAATGGAGTAATTATTCTCTTCACACCATCACCCTATTCCAAATTAGCTTCCTAAGAACCTCTTCCAGCAAAAGGATCAAAAGGAAACTTGGAAAGTTTCAAAACCAAAGTGATGAAGAGGGAAGTGTCATTTGGAGCACATAGTGGATATGGATATGGGTATTTTCTCACTCCAACTACTCTTCCATTCCTAATTACCTCTATAAAGCAGTACATTGAATTAAAAAGTTGCTGCTTAACATACACATATGTATGGATTGTTTAATCTAACCCTGCTTTGGTTTAATTAACAAGACCATGTTCTATGCTCTGCTCATTCCATCTTCCATTCTAAGGAGTTTGTAGTATTTTTTTTACATGAGATGAGAAAAATAACAAATATTTTGATTCACTGTATAATGGAGAGGCTGAGCTGATATTAGTAAAGATGAAACAAAAAGCTCTAAATGTTGTTAAACATTTTTTGTAGAATAAAAAGCTTTCATTTTCTTTGGCAAGCAACCATAAAGGCATTCATCCATCAATTTCTACATTAACAGTAATGTAGAAATCTAAAGGTTTGAAAAGCAGAGGAACCTCTTAGCAAAGCCTTGTAAAACCAAAAGTCTTTCATTATTGCTATTTACTGAATAACTGCTCCATAAAAAGACGTAATGACTACACTGTTTTGTGATAACTATGTTACAATTCTTTTGTGGAAGATAAAAACCAATAACATCTCAACTTTGAACTGATCAAATAGTAATGATTTTATATTCCTAGAACTAAAAAGCTATAACGCAATGCACCATTAAGCTGAAATAGAAGAGGCAGAAATATTCAGATGTCCCTGTGCAGCTGTTTGGATCTTGAACTAGCAATTTTCCCTGACCTGTACATGCAAAATCATCATTTATTTATGTCTGTACTTATTTAAACATCTCTTTGTATGCCACGTCATCCAGGAAGCTTACAGTTCACAAAAAGAACAAAACACTGCATAAAACAATATTTAAAACAATATCATCATCCAATATAGCCAGTAACTAGTTTGACTATTATCTGTAATTGTTGCCCGCCATTATATGACTGCTTCATCTTTGAAGGCCTCATAGAAAATCAGTTTTCACAGCCTTCTTTGGATTGTGGTGTTCAGACCAAGAGGCTTTGCCTCTAGGGCTCCATTACCTTCATTTTTTCAGGGGTAGATGAAAAATCTGTACCATCCCTTCTGTCCATATATTGACAGATTTTTTAACTGCAGCAGGCAGTTCCAAAAGTATTAAAAAACTCTGAGCCATAAAGGGGGCTATATATAATAATATCTTTAATTAACAACAGGTGGAGTCCCTGCACTGTAGGTGTGATTCTTGTAACCATCAGCAAGTGAGCCATTATGTTTTGCATCAACTATACATAATGCCAACATTATCTTCCTTAATATGTAAGACAGCCAATTGGAGCTTCCAATACAAGTAGTTCCCGTCTTGAGCCCAAAATTAAGTTGCCAAATGAGACATTTGTTAAGTGAATTTTGCCCCATTTTATTTAAGTGAATTTTGCCCCACCTTTCTTGCATGTCAGCTGCCAAATGAATCACTTTAAGTTAGTGACATTGTTATTAAGTGAATCTGGCTTCCCTACTGACTTTGCTTGGCAGAGGCTCACAAAAGATGATTACATGGCCCTGGGATACAGCAAGTTTCATGAATATGAGTCAGTTGCAAAGCATCTGAATTGTGATCTCGTGACCATGGGGACACTGCGACCATCATAACCATGAAAAAGGTCTGTCAAGTGCCGTTGTAACTTTGAACGATCACTAAATAAACTTCTGTAAGATGAGGACCATCTGTAATTGCCCGTTGGACCTTTTGTGTTCCATATTGTAGCAGACTTTCCTTCTGCCCTACTGAAAAGGTGCTCCCTCGGTGTGTCATTGGAAGAACGTCAAAGAGAACATCATTCTTCTACTTGCAAAACTATTTCAAGAAAGCAGGAAAAGGAGAAGAAATAACCCCAAGCATCTCTGACTGACCCTCTGTTTTAAAGTGCCTCTGTAAGCAGAGTGCCAAGACAAACAAGCTCCAGAGCAGCAAGCAGCAAAGAGATCTTATTACAGCAGCTGAGCATAAGCAGAAATATTGCTGGCTGTGGAAGAGGGAGGAGGGGAAGGAGAAACAGTAGAGTAGAGTTACAGCTTTGCTGTGTACTACAACACTGTTTCAGTCTCACAAGGATTTTTTTTAAAAAAACGACCACCAAAACAAGGTAACAAGCTTTTTGCTCTTAAGAAAATTGGTGGGGAAAAATATTATCCCAAGCATGGAATCTTCTCCTTTCCAGTTCAAAATGCTGAAGATTCATTGGAGAAATGTGGCCAGGTCTTCAAAGAAGACAGCAGCAACAGCAAGGGCAGGAGGAAAGTTATATTTAAAAAAAAAGATTTCCCCCTCTGAAAGAGGCTTTATCAGCAACAGTGCTAACATGGTTGATTGCTCCAGAAGAAAAGGAAGTTTTCTAAAGAGCTGGGAAACTACAGAGCATTATTGATGTAGTGTCTCCTTGGCTTGCTGTGGTTTAGTTTGTGCTGTCAAATTCCACATCACAAGAACAGCTGCAGTCTGTTTCAGGAATGCAAGAAACATTAGGATAAATTAAGCCACGTACACATATATAGCTCTAACCATTGCTGTGATAACTTTTGTTTCCATTTCCTGAGGGGGGGGGGGGAATTACCTGCAATGCCAGGATAGGAATGGCTTATCACTGAGTGGTTGTGATTAGGTTGCAACTAAGCCTAGGTCATGGAAATGGTGTGAAACTTTTTTTTTCTGCAGCAGAGTAGACATTTTCCAAAATAGATAATCTTATATTTTAAGCTACAGAGTCAATTATCCAGCAGCTATATAAGCCAGAACCCATGTGGTGGTGCTCTTCAATGCCTTGTCTAAGAGTTTAGCAAACATTGCAGTTTTCACTGTCCATGCATGGCAATATAAATGTACTCCCTGTAGACAAATATGGGATTTTGTCATAGATGGCTTTGTGCCTGAGCTGTACCTTGAAAGAGCGTATCAGCTGCCAAAGGTAACAGCATGATTCTGGCACACTTCTGTATCTGGCCAGCTGTAGACCTCTTATTCCCACTGTTATTAATTGGGATTCTCTACATTTGTCTCCCAAGACTTCTCATTTGCAATTAATACAAAAACAAAGCTGAAGCTGCTGGTGCAATCTACACAGAAGAACTGGAAAAAAAACATGAAGTAAGATAGCATGTGTTCAGGATAAGTTCTATGACACCCCCCCCCAGAGCAGCATTCAGAAATACATAAATAGGCAAATAGGTAAAAGAAGAGCATTAACATAAGTAAGGATGATACATACTATATATTTATGCACTAGGTTCTACTCTCAGAAAGACTATCATTGGAGAAAGAAGACAATGAGGAAATGCAATACCCATCTACTAAGTTCTCTACCATCACCATCTATATTCATAAACTGAGCCACAAATATACTGTGGGGAATCTGTTTTGAATTGCTTCACTGATCTTTCCTGCAATAACAGTGAATAGCAGATAGGCTTAAACTATTTTAGGAACTGATTTTTGTGGGATAAAGCCATTTGTGTTATTAGAATTATTGAAAACCCAGAAACCCAGTAAGGTCCCTCTTGATTGTGACACCATTGGTGCATAAAGATACGATCCAAGTTTATTCCTGCTCCCCTGCCCAAAGCTTGGGGAAAATGGCCTTTGATCTATTAGAGAAATGGGAATCTTATTTTGCTGGATAAGAAGCAGGATAAGAAGCAATGGATGGAAACTAATCAAGAAGAGCAGCTAAGACAAAATTTCCTGACAGAATAATTAATCAGTGGAATAACTTGCCTCCAAGAGTTGTGAATGCTCCAACAATGGAAGTTTTTAAGATGAGATTGGACAACCATTTGTCTGAAATGGTATAAGACTTCCTGGGGTTGGACTAAGATTCCTTCCAACTCTGCTTTCTGTTCTGTTATTCGGTAAATCAGTGCCACAGTGATAAGACTTCTCCTTCCATTCCCAATGTTTGGGAGATTGACAGAGTATTTTTTTCAGAATAAAGCCACTTATTAGTGGTAACAGCTTTTATAATATCTTTCAAGTGGGAGATTTATTTATTTATTTATTTATTAGTTCGACTTCTATACCGCCCCTCTCCCAAGGGACTCGGGGCGGTGTACAGCAGGTTAAAAAATATACAAAAATACAACTATACAATAAAAACAATTAAAACTAAATATTAATGGTGCTGACATAATTAAGATCTATAAGAGATAAGACAAAACTTTGTACAAACATTCTCATGTTAATGGTCAGCCAGCATAAGGGTTTCATGATTATCAGGCACTTTGGACAACTAAAGGCCAAATGGGATGTAATGCAGAAAACAAGGTTCAAACTTGTTTGTGTTATGTGATACTCTGTCACCAACTGTGACAAATATGAGTACAGGAGCAACACCAAGGGATATGAAGAACCTGGACACGGCAGAAATATTATTGTTGAGCTCTATGTATGAGCTGTTTAAACTCTTCATTCTGAAAAAGTTGTTTGTGTGTTTATTTTACAAAGATTTTTCCTTGTTCTTCTTGTGTTCATACATCACTTACTTGTAAGGATTTAAAATTATGCTAAAATTAGAATATTTAAATGACATATGTAAAACAGAAGTCACAAATAAAGTTTTAAAATATCAACAATGCTGGAATAAAAAATATTTCCTCAATGCAAAATATACAGCTATTTACGTATTACTAGCATTTCTATGGTGTTTGATTCTCACCAGTGTTTAGATGTTAATATGGAAACAAACAAAATGTTAAAAAGTTACAATATTTATGTAGCTAATTATCAAGCACATCTAAATTGTATTAAAATAACCAAAATATCTTTACAATCCCCAAGGCATGTCACAACTTTTGAGTATTCCTATGATTGGAAATTGAAATTTGAAAAATTTAACATGCCCTAAATAGTGCAGCAACAAACAAAAGGTAGAAACAAAATTGTTAATTTAGGCCAACAGAAGTATCAAATATTGTCCTTATAATATAAAGAAAATGCTGGCCATCACAGCTGCTCTCTCTAACATGTATTGGAATAATGTTCTTAAGTACAAGATTTACGTTACTGCTGCCTCATGTTTTTACTTTTCCCATCAAAGTCATCTTTTAATTGTAGCAGGTCAAGTGTTCTTTATTTTGCTGACTATCTTTGTGTACCATGGCACTGTGCCCAAAAGTTACTTGTGGCCTTGTGAAACTGCTCATTAGGGGAGGACCAGTAACTGACATGAACTCAAATGGGAGGTTTTATATTTCAGTGTGATGAAAGAGGTTGCTTTTTGGACTTAGGCCAGAGATACATAAGAGTTATATTAACCAGAGGAAAAAAAATTATGAGATATCCTCCTTGCAGTTGGTGGTTAAACAACAACAACAACTGAATTTCAAGCAATTTTACTTGGATTTCATGCTTGGATCATGTATATACCAGATGGTTTGCAGGCATATGGCATCCTGATCAATCGATGCCATCTTCAATTATGGAACCTCAATGAAAAGTCTTCTGCTGAGGCCTTGAAGAATTGTCTAACTTAGGGTTGCTGTGATTGGGCCAAGTCAGATGTTCAATATACATACTTATTATATTTTCAGTCAGCTGCAGTCTCCAGATGTGTTGCATGATATTAATATTTATAAGCTGCTTTCAACTCAAAAGGCCTCTCCTATAGCATAACAAGCAGTAACGCAACATCCTTTGCAGCCAATATATGTTCAACAAAATAGTAATAATGAAGTTAAAACCACACATAGGTACACACACACACATATAGACACACACACAGCTAAGCAGTAAAAACCATAATACTAAAGTAGTACAACCAATAATAGCAAAATCAACAATTGGAAGCCTCAATAACATTCTGTCAATCAACTGCATTTCTAATTTATGACTGCCAGGTTAGAGTTAAAGAATCATAGGCAGGCATTTTTCCTTTCTGTTTTGGATGTGTAATTTTAATATGCTCTTTTTGTTTGATGTTCCTCCTCCCTCCTTAATATTCATTGCAGCCATATTCAAGCATCCACCCAGCTGGGTGATTTTGAATTTTAGAACTATATGAAATAACAATGAAGAGGAAATGTGCAAAGTATATTTTCTAAATTATTGGGCAATGTTTCAGAGGACCGCAGATGGGCTAGCTCTCTGCTCATATGTATTTTGGCACATTATCACTGATTCACTGTCATAAAAACCTTGATGGAAAACTGGTTCATTTTTCTTCTTGTTTTGGTTAAAGAGGCTGAACTATAAGAAGTTAGAAGAATTACCAGGAATATTGATTGATTAGTATTTTCTGTATCTCTTTGGGGATAACTGAACTAAGGTGAAGCCTACACATTCTTTCACAGAATAAACTGATAATAATATGCCTTAAGATATTGTGAATTTTTTTTTTGCTTATCCTATCAAGTGTCTGCCAAAACTTTCATGAGGTGAATTCAGGCCTACACATATTAGTATTGTTCCTTATGATCCCACTTTTTCTTGACTTAAATCTGGCCCAGAACTCTGTTTCCAAAACCCATATTCTTATTTATTAGCTTTCCTATCCATTTTGTTTTTAAAATATATTCTTAATTCATCAAGCAACTACTGAATTTAGATCCATATGGGGCACATTACTTAGCTGTCAATTTTTTAACACTGCTTTTGTTATCTGAGGGGAAAAAAACCAGATCTTCCAAGTAAGTTTCTTTCAATGAGACCAACATTTTTTTCTCCAATCAACTAAGGAATCTTCCATTGGTAAGATATTACCAAAATGTGAAGCTAAGTAAAGTGTAGTATTTTTTGAAAAATATTTTATTCAAACAATTTAACAAGATCTAGCATCTGTTCAGTCAGTCCCAATTTCTTTTTAGAAAACCACTTTTATTCCTTTATATGCTGCTCATCTCATGGTACAAGACGACACTGAGCAGCTACATTTCCTGAGCTCAAGTGACTTATTTTTAGATATATATACACAAATGCTTCTTGAATAATCTTTCATTATGATTGATGAGTTTCAAATGCTATTTAAAGCTTTCCAAATGAGATTTTGAAAATAACTATTCATCATATATCAGGAATGGAGTATGGTATCAGCCTGTTATATGTCACTACATATAAATTAAAGATTCTTTTGACTGTTCTTAACTATATAAATGTAAAAGCAATCATAACCTATATTCTGGAATTAAATTTTAGAAATTCTAGTTCATTTCCCTAACTTTCTTAGGGAAACTTCAAGTTAAAGCTCATGTTTTAGAAATGAAGCACTGAACTTCATAAATATGAGAAACACTTAGTATAACAAAAGGTGTATGCAAGTTCTGAAACTCGCATTAAACTCACACTCTAGGCAGCTTACAGGCAATAAAAAAACAGTTATGGAAAATAAAATAATAATAATAATACACCTCCCCCAGCAATAACATACAGTCAAATAAGCCATTTGATGGGCTCCATCACAGTCTGGGTTCCCCAAATCAGCTGGTAAAACCAAGTCTTTATGGCCTTATGAAAGACTCAAACTGGAGGCCAGTCTAATTTCTGAAGGGATGATATTCCAAATCGCATTGTGCTGTTTTAATTTAAACTGTACCCTGCACTTTTGATGCTCCTATCAAAAGAGTAAGAGCAGGGGTAGGATTCAAATTTTTTAACAACTGGTTCTGTGGTCATGGCTAGGTGGGCGTGGCCATGTGACTGCGTGGGTGTGGGCTCTTCTTTTTTGCAGTACCCCCACACTCCATTTTGGGGCCTTCTGAGCCTCAGGGAAGCCTCCTGGGGGGGGGGCATTTTTGCTACCAA
>JANHFN010007214.1:101903-112451 GCA_032468175.1 Toxicocalamus goodenoughensis
GGGAAAGGCTCTGTTCATTCAGAAGCAGAATTCACATCCGTCCAGACAGGCCATCTGGAGCTATCCAGAGCCAAATGGAAAAAGAGAGAAACCCACTTGAGAGGCAGAAAAGCAAGGTGGAGACCCGCGAGGCTGGGCCCACAAAAGGCAGGGTTGCCTCTAATTGAGGGCACTTCAGTTGCTTTTTGGTCAGTGACCTGAGGAGTTCTGCCAAGCACATAACAGCTGGATGTGAAAACATCTGGCTGAGGTCTCTCGCAGTCTGGCCTCTTCAGAGATGGTGCGCCATCAAGCTGTATGTTATTGACGGAGCAAGCCAATATGCTTTGTACAGTACTTTCTTTTGCAAAAGTTGTTTGCTTTCGCCTCGCCCTTTCAAAACTTGTAAAAGTCTGCATGGGTGTAGAGACAGTATCTCATTCCTAAAGCTGGAAGGAAGGAAGCCTTTCAGGACAATTTGCATATTTGGTGTGGCAATGTGTGGCAGCCATTTTCCATTTCAGAGAAGCCAAAAGGCCCAAGCCCATGCCAGGGTCACAAAATGTTCACATAAGGACAACACATTGGCACCTCTCTTGTGGTCTGCCAAGCTTCATTCCCCACTTGAAAATGGAAAAGTTCTCTATTTTCAGCAGCTCTTTAAAATTGGAAGATAGGTGGCATTTTACAAAGAGAAGTATAGGTCTGTAGCAGTGGCATATTCATTCTAGGCCAGCCTCATAAAAAAGGCTCAGAAAAGGTAAAATGGCAGGAGACTGAAAACTTTGAGTTAGATTTGTACAATACATTTATGGCTGCATCGTTCATATAACATGCTGCACTCAGTTACATTTAACTGACTCTGTGTGTGTGTGTGTGTGTGTGTGTGTGTGTGTGTGTGTGTGTGTGTGTGTGTGTGTGTGTGTGTGTGTGTGTGTGTAGGAGATCAGAAGAGTCAAGTTGACAGCTTAACAATACAAAGACAATGTAATGACATGTTATAATTGATGACAATGAAATGAATGATATGATGATGCTCGAAAAGGATGACATGAATTTATAATTAAAGTCTAATAAGGAGCTAACAATAATATAATATCCATAGTAGACTTATATAATATGAATTTTAATTTACATTTAGAAGGGAAAGACTTGATATTGTGCACAAAATATATGTACCAACCAATACACTGTAAAATTGAAAATATGGTTTTATTTGATGTTTTAGTTTGCATTTGTTAATGTTTGTTGTTAAAATAAATAAAAAACCTTTTCATAAAAAAAATCAATCAAAGACCAGCTCTTTCGACATGCAACATGGAGAGGCAGAGCTTCAGTCACATGTTCACAAGCGCCTTCTTGGCTGTGGGGACAGTTCTCTTGTGCGGCTCAGACTCAGTCCTATGAACCCAGCAGGGTCACCCACAGCTCCTGTTGTTTGATGCTCCACTGCACAAAAGAGCACTGTCCCCATCATGCCACAAAATCCACCCCTTTGGGACACATATAGGCAAAAGGAATGAGGTCTGTAGAAGTAGTCCTCAACTTACAACCAAAATTGGGACCATGTCCATTGTTAAGCAAGACAATATGAGTCCTCATTTTACTGACCTCAGAAGGATGGAAGGCTGAGTCAACCTTGAGTCTGGTGAGATTCAAACTGCCAAATTGCAGGCAGCCGGCAGGCAGCAGAAGTAGCCTGCAGTACTGCATTCTAACCACTGCGTCACCATGCCTTTTATTATCTCCATATTTGTGCCATACTGTTGTGCTTCTTACTAATCCAGGGAAATTTATTAATCAATCCATTTATATTGATATACTCAATTTACATAGCCACTTGCTCAGTCTAGTCCATAATAATCTGAAGGTCAATAGGTTGGTCAATTGAGAGAAACTCTTGCGCTAAAAGTATTTCTGATAATTCTTTCTGTAACATTTATATATTTACATCCTCTGAATTTTGTGCAGTGTTGGCTGTTCTTCTGAATTTCCTGACGTGGCCATAAAATTGTAGGTTTCTTGGGTTGGGAACACAGAGGCAGGCTTCATTCAAATAATCAGCATCCAAAAAGACCTTCACATGGCAAGTGAAAATCAACAATACAAATGAACCTTCAGTCATTGGTAATATTAAGAGTCTGGGGAGACAATACTTGAACAGATTCTTACAACTGTGCTAAACATATTTTGTCAAGATGATGCTTGCAGGAGATTGATGTTGGCTGTTGGTTTTACAACACAGCCCGTGATTAGCCAGGAGGCGAGATTTTATATATAGGTAATCCTCCATTTATTACCATAACTGAGGCCAGAATTTCCATTATTAAGCAAAGGGTTTGTTAAGTGAGTTGTGCCTAATTTTATTATCCTTTTGGCCATGGTTGTTAAGCAACTCATTGCAGTGTTAAGTGAATCACACAGTCATTAATAGAATTCAGCTTCCCCCATTGACTTTGCTTGTTAGAAGTCAGTTGGGAAAGTCGCAAAGGGAGACCACATGACCTCTGGACATGGCAACCCTTGTAAATACAAGCCATATGCCAAGCACCTGAATTTTGATCATGTGACCATGGAGATACCCATTGTGCTCTGCAACGGACATGATAGGGATGCTGCTTTGGTTGTAAATGTGAGGATCAGTTTTAAGCCACTTTTTCACGCCATCCCCCAGTTTATATCTATACCTCTTGGATCATGCTAGCAGAGCAACACTGGTTTTAACCTAAAATCTAGCTGTGTTTGATACATGTAGAATTTGCTTTTTTCTCCTCTTTTTCTCTTTTTGGGCCTTCTTCTCTGTGAAAAAGAGCTCCAGCAGGAATTCGTTGGAGATTCATCCTGCCTTAGCCTTGGGGGCAGGCACCATCAAGACTCACAGGGGTTAAAATAAACCCACGTAGAACTCAGAGATAACTTGCCCTATTGAGCTAGTTATTAATCAAAGTTCGCATTCTCCTGGCTCTATAAAGCAAAAATCAGCAGGAACTAAGGCGGTGGAATTGTCCTTGGTGTGTTGGCTAGAATTTGTGCATCTGACACTTCTTGGCATCTCTAGAGGGCAAGTGGTTAGAGCCTCTGCTATTCCGGGAAGGGGTACGTGAAGCATAAATCATGGCTAAAAGCGACTGCCTTCTTCGCATCAACTATCCACATGTTTTCCCTCCTGTCTCCTCTGCCATCAATTTTTGTGCCAAAGCCCCAAGGTCTGTACTAATTCGTTCCACATATGTTGTGTCACCTTCTTCAAGCTGCTGGGTGTGAATGACTCGGGAGAAGATGGAAAGGAATTGGGGCACCATTTTTAGAAGGTATTTTGGCACAGGGGGAGTGCAGGAGTGGAAGATTTTAGTTTTTCCCTGGATGTTTAGGCTTTTTTTTTTCTTGGAGCAAACAATCAAGGAGGAAGGATTACAATTTAATGATATGGCACTCAAGGCCTGCATTTCAGTCCCTGTCATTGCCCTGATGAAAACCCAGAAGGTTGATGCCAAAGTGCATTGAATTTCAAGAAACCAGATACCGTATATTTGAACTGTTGAGAAGCTGTTGTAATACACTCAGCATTCTGCCTTAATATCTTTATTCCTCATAAAAATACAGCAGATATTCCTTGCCTTACAATCCCAATTGACACCAGAATTTCAATAGCTAAACAAGGAGGTTGTTCACACCCATTTAATGACTTTTTTGCAGGGGTGGGATTCAAATTTTTAAACAACTGGTTCTGTGGGCGTGGCTAGGTGGGCATGGCTAGGTGGGTCTGGCCATGTGACTGAGTGGGCATGGCTTCTTCTTTTTTTGCAGCACCCCCCCTGTTTTTTGGGCTTTCTGGGCCTCAGGGAAGCCTCCTGCGGGCCATTTTTGCTCCCAGAAAGCTTCCCTGGAGCCCAAGGAGGCAAAAAAACAGAGCATGGGGTGTGTGCAGCATCCCCCCCCCACTCCATTTTGGGGCCTTCTGCGCCTCAGGGAAGCCTCCTGGGGGGGGGGGCATTTTTGCTCCCAAGGAATCTTCCTTGGGGCCCAAGAAGACAAAAATGGAGCTAGGTGTGTGTGCACAGCCCTCCCATGCTCCATTTTGGGGCCTTCTGGGCCTCTTGGAAGCCTTCTGAGGGGGCACTTTTGCTCCTAGGAAGTTTCCCTGGGGCTCAGGAAGGCAAAACAATGGAGCAGGTGGGTCCCCAGCTCCCCCCACACCACCCCCACCCCTTTTTGCCTCCTGGGCGTCAGGGAAGCCTGAAGCAGTAAGACAGCAAGGGGGATCCCAGCACAGCTGATCATCGGAACAGCTGATCATTGGGAGGGGAAAAATACCTTAAGGAGTGACTGGATGAGGGAGAATGCAGTCAGCGATGTTGGGCATGCACACGATGTCATGCATGTGTGATAAGGACTGACTGGGCTGGGTGGGGTGGGCCAGGCAGGGTGGGGCAGGGCAGGGCCAGCAGGGGCATGAATTGCCAGTTCTCTGAACTGCACAGAATCATAACAACCAGTTCTATAGAACTCATCAGAACCAGTAGAATCCCACCCCTGGGTAAGAGCCTCTGAGATGAAAGCACAATACTTGTTTTCATCATATATATCACCTTGAAAGGCACACACACACATAATAAATATAGATGTCTCTGTTACATAGTGCAATTATTAAGATTTGCCTATGAAAACATTTGGCTCAATGAAATCCAAACTCCATTTACTATTTCCATAGTAAGAGAACAGATATAAGCAAATGCTTAGAGTTGGCCATTGTGCACAGGATGTTATTAGGGCTTCCAATATGCATTCACAGCTGTCTGTAAAGGTTGTAAAAGTAATGAGGTCATGTCCTTTCCAGAAAGAGCAATTTGAAGAGGCCCAGAGTTGCAGAGAGGATATGTGGAAAAGCTCTTTCCCATGAATATAAACTCTAACCAGTTTGAGGTATGAAAGTTAAGATTTAGATCACAATCTACAAGGCGTCTGCATGACTTAATTCTTTCACCACTGAAAAGCAGATATTACTTTAAATTCCTAAACAGGAATAAAGATTTTGATTATCCTACCAGTAAGGGTTTCACCTGAGAGTTAAGCAGCAGCAGCAGCATTTTTCTTCAATCTACCAACCCCAACCCTGCAAATATAGTAAAATAAAATCCACAGTTGTAGGTGCACGACTCCAACAACAAGCAACACTACAGGTCCTCTTCTCTGTGCTTCTAGGCTGGTAAGCTGGGAAAGAAGTAGCAAAAGTACTGCTTGAATTTGCTACAAAAGCAATATCTTGTTGAAGACACTATGCTCCTGGAATTAATAGAGACATAAGGGATGGACTTACCTATCAGGTACTTTTTTTTAACTGAAAAACTTTTTTCCTAATTGGTCTATGGACAGAAATCAACCTATTGCATCAATCTCAAAGAGCTAAGCCACTACAATAGCCTGGAATTGAGTGATACATGAATCTGTGAATAGGTCAACACGAGCATCTGTTGTTTTTTTCTTATTTGTTAGTGATACTTTATTAATCAATTACAATATATGGATAGACTACCTTCTGTAATGAACTCTGCACACTCATGCAAGTTATCCTCGATTACTTGCATGATCCACTAAACAATTTGTTTAGTGACTGTTTAAATTTACAATGGCACTGAAAAAACTGACTTATGACTGTTTTTCACAGTTATGACCTTTCCAGCATTCCCATGGTCACGTACTCAAAATTCACCTGCTTGGCAACTGGTTCATATTTATGACTGTTGCTGTGTCCCAAGGTCATGCAACTCCCTTTTGCGACCTTCTGACAAGCAAAGTCAATGGGGAAGCCAGATTCACTTAACAACCGGGTTACTAACTGACCAATTGCAGTGATTCACTTAACAACTGAGTCAAGAAAGGTCATAAAATGGGGCAAAATTCACTTAACAAATGTCTCACGTAACAATAGAAATTTTGGGCTCAATTGTGATCATGTCAAGGACTACTTGTAATAGCATTTCAGTTCTATGCTATTATTCAGTTCACTATTCAGTTCTGCATTAATAAATATGTTTGCTTTAATTGCTGAAACCAATCAATGAATGACTTTATGAAAGGCAAATCTTGAACAGACACTTAGGCCAAGTAAGCAATGTTGGCAATTCAAGACAGAATATTTTGAAGAAGAAAATATTCTATTATAAGAAAAATAAATTCAAACTATCTAGGAACTGACAGGCCTTGACCTGAACTTCTACAGCCCAATTCATTTATATTAATTTGTGATTAATGTATGTTAGCGTAAGAAGGAATCCAAATAGTATTTTCAGAGGTTCTGCTCTTCTGATTCTGCTATTTGGTGAATGTCTAATTCAGGAAAGCTTTCAGTTTCAACTTTGATTTAAACCTGTGAATTGTGCAGGTGTCCTTGGAAACTGTTCCAAGTAGAATTTACATGGAGGAACATACTTTTATAGTAGAAACACAAAGAGAAGAATTTTGTTTTGCAATTTCCTCCTCCCATCCTTAATTGTATCTCATAAGCCTTCAACTGTGTACTTCACATGATTAAACATATAGAACATTTATACTGGTATATCAATCAATCAAAAACTTTATTGTAACGATTTCTCAAACAAAGAAGTGTGAAGATAAAGAACAGCTGTTCAGAAAAAATATATATGCAAGGACTTATTCATCACTATGTACCATGGCTGCCCCATTTATGAAGAAAATATTATGCTATTTTAAAGAAAAGCAGCTGGTCTGAGTTTATGAAACCTGAATGATCTTTTCTTGGAACTTGATCATCAGAAGGCTGGAAACATTACACTGAACAGTTCTGATCCAATTTCCACCAGCATGTTTCTGATTCTGATGTAAGTAATAAAAATTGACTATGTGGTCACGATTTGGCTTTAATTCCTAATAACCAAAGTGAACAGTGAAACCAGTCAAGAAATTTCAAGACAAATACCTCAGCATTTGTTACATGTAACTCTGAGACACCTTTTTTGTGACACTCATTCTGCTACTGAAAGAAAAAAGAACTCGATATAAATCAAACTACTTAAAAAGGCTTTGAAGAATTTGTGTTGAAATACTGTACTTAATGTTCTCAAATGGAAAATGGTCCAACAAAATATCTAGACATTAGTTTTATTCTGCTATGGATTCTTACTGTATATTTAAAATACTTAGGTATCAATTCTATACCAATTTATAGGAAGAAGAAAATGTGTTGTATATCTTTGCCACCTTGAGATATTTGTAAAAATAATAAAGGCAAGATATACACTGAATTTGTAAAGAAAAATAAAACAGAGTTTTAAATGAAAGACAGTAGAAGGAACAGCACATTATATTACAAGTTCGAAGTTTCCAACACTTTTCAGTATGAAAGTGGAGAAACAGATACACATCTGGAGCAGAGAGAAGTAATTCCACACTCAATGCATGATCAAACTCTGATGTGAAGTAGCATATTTGATTTCTCATCACAGATGCTATGGTCAGATCTCAGTAGTTCACCCAAAATATAATCAAATCTTATATAAGAGCAAATGACAGCATGTTGCTGATTTTGAAAAAGTTAAGCAGGGTCAAATACAAGTTGCTACCTGGATGAGAAAACAGTAAGAAATCATAGAATTGAGAGGGGAACATGAGGGAAGGCAATAGCAAATTACTTCCATATTGCTGACAAGGAAATAACAAACAGGCATCCATTCATGTAGTCACCAAGATTCAAATTTGATATAAGGGATATTTTACAGTTTATACCAATTTTGGATCCTAAAACAAACTATGAATGAAGAACATTTGCTTTAGGCTCTTCATTATATGTTATTGTGTCCATTGATATCCACTTTTAAAGTATCTGCCTACAGGAACATGCATCTATAATATGTTATACAACTGGACGAGATTCCAATTGATCTTCCAATCAAGTTACATGCCCTGAGATAGAACATTTACATCATTATACAACGGTATAAGGGTAACTTCAAAGTACTACGCTGGTCTTTGACCATAATAAACATTTGATTTGAATCTTAAAGTATAAATATATAAATACTGAGGAGATCTGTTGGTTCAGAATATATCGATTTATATATACAGATATACTATACATACATACATCTGCATAAATTCTACACATATTGTAATATACACATTCATACACACACACACACACACACACACACACAACAAGTTTATCTGAATTGCCTTTAAGCTATTCAAATTTAGATTAGTGGTTTTCACTGAATTTTGAAGAATGCTGTGTCTATTTACTGTATAAACATGTTTTTATCTGTTACCCATTTATAGTTGAGACTGACTTCTAATTTCACAAGAACTTCTCCCCACCCATATTCTCCAGACCATGCATATCTGGGCAAACACTGCCTACATTCTCCATGGTATGCATATCTGAAACTAAACTTATCATGTCCCCTTCCTCACTATCAACAACAAAAAATCTTTTGAAGTCCAAGTAAACACTGTCCATTAGAGCTATTCCCATCTAAGTGCTAAAGCACCGTACAGATTCTTTTTCGGAAAGATTTACTGATTTACATGGCTGATCATTTTTATCTTTAATAATGCTTTCCATATGAAGTTAACATATGCCAACTTCTATACAAAAACATGAACAAAGAGTTTTGCAGCAAATAGTCCAGCCAGAGGTAAATACAGAATATATTTGGTAGGGCTGCATCATTAAATGTAATGATAAGGACACTCCTCATTGTTAAATTTTGCGGTAATAAAAACTGCTTCTTTTGTAAGCAGGTTCCAAAATATGAATTTTTTTAGAAGATACAGTTCTGCTACCACAGGAATGCTGAAACTGAGCCTATTTGTCTTAAAAGTTTCATGCAAGAACAGGCGAGTGCTCCCAAGATTATTTTCCATTGGCAAAAATTGACTATATAGACTAATCAGAAGCATCTGAGTTTTAGGAGAAGCAAAGCAGAAGAGGCATAATATTTCACAACCAAGAAAATGCTATCATCCAAAATGGCTTTGGCTTTTAAATAAATTCTAGAACAATACAAAGGACTTTTACTGGTCAGTGTACAGATATACATAACATCAGATGTTAGCAGCTACATGCAAACTATCATAAGGAAATATTTTAATTAGTTCTATTTTGCTCTTAATTGCATTTGAAGAACTCTTGGGATAAATGAAGTGACTCAAGATTTTAAAAAAAAATCTAGTTTTCTTCAAAGCTTCTGAGTAAGGGACTTCTGGACTTGAAACAAGCATTGCTTGATAGCCATAATTTCTTTGTTTTGCCTACTCCAGGTTTTTACTTTCTACTTTTAAAAACAAGACCAGAATTATTTTTATAATGTTCCTAACAGAAAGGTAGACAAAGTAAAAATGAAAGAGCTATCACTGGGGAGATCACACAATATCATAGACCCTAAATTACAAAGTCAACTTTGCTCAATGTAAATTCTATGCTTCAGTCAAAACCCACTTAGTTTTTTCTTAGGGTAGAGCAGAAGTACAGAGCTATGGCTCCAGAGCATAATACATACTTGAAAATGTTTTGATCATATTAACTTAATAATATGGTACCATCCACATTTGGTGGATGACAATAACACAATATTGTCAGTATCACAACTGTCAATAACACAATTACACAAATTAGTCTGAATTTTCACTATAAAGATATTAGCAATAATTAAGAAATAACATGATTTGTTTTTAGTTATTGAATATTAAAAGTAAAGGTAAAGGTTTCCCTGTCCAGTGGTATTCAAGTCTAGGATGCAGTGCTTATCTCTGTTTCTTGGCTGATGGACCTAATGTTGTCCAAAGACATTGTCTGTGCTCATGTAGCAAGCATGGCTATATACTGAAGACACATGGTATGCTGTTACTTTCCACCAAAATGGTACCTATTAATCTACTTGCATTTGCATGCTTTCAAACTGCTAGGTGGACAGAAGCTAGGGCAAGAAACATGAGTTCATCCTGTCATGCAGCACTTAGGTCTCGAATCGGAGCTGCCAGCTTTCCAGTTGACAAACTCAGGGTCTTTAACCACTGAGCCATCATGCCCTTTATTGAATACTATAAATCTTAAATACAACCCCTTTTAGATTTCACAATTCCTATCATGTTAATAAAGAAAGGGAGTTGTTACTTACCTGATATGCCCGTTCTCTGTGAGCTGTGAAGAGCATCCAGAAGTGGAAGGTGCTTCAGTCTCTTCTGGAAAGGCTGGGCTTAAAACTCCGGGATGCTTCTCCTCCTCTATGGGACACCTCCTCAGCATCCCCCAGTTTTGTGAAGACTGAGTGCCAAAGTCCGGGACTCATCACCTAATCTAGATCCCTAACTGGAACAGAATCCCACCAGACGGAAAGAAATGATTGGGGCTGGATGCTCTTCACAGCTCACAGAGAATGGGCGTATCAGGTAAATACCAACACCCTTTCTCCCATGAGCTGTTCAGAGCATCCAGAAGTGGGACATACCAAAGCTTGGCCTATCCTTAGGGAGGGATTCCGTCTGGATCGAAATCCACTCCTAAACTCTGTGGACCCTCTGCAGGACTCTTCTGCCAAATGAAGCATCCGCTGA